>VWZL01004713.1:347772-360701 GCA_013396915.1 Stercorarius parasiticus
TGGGCATGTTTAGTTTGGAGAAGAGGAGGCTGAGGGGAGACCTCATGGCCCTCTACAACTACCTGAAAGGAGGCTGCAGAGAGGTGGGTGTTGGCCTCTTCTCCCAGGTGAATCATGACAGGACCAGAGGAAATGGTCGGAAGTTGCAGCAGGGGAGGTTTAGATTAGCTATTAGGAAGAATTCCTTTCCTGAAAGAGTGGCCAGGCACTGGAACAGGCTGCCCAGGGAGGTGGTTGAGTCACCATCCCTAGAGGTATTTAAGAAACGTGTAGATTTGGCACTTCAGGGCATGCTCTAGTGACAGAGATTGTAGGTTTGTGGTTTTGTTTTTGTTTTTGTTTTTTTGTGTGTGTGTATGGTTGGACTCGATGATCTCAAAGGTCCTTTCCAACCATGAAGATTCTATGATTCTATGATTCTATGATTCTAGGTATTATCCAGTGAAGCTACTTCTTCATAAATGAGTCAAACAAAGTTCCCTAATATTGTGTGCACCCTGGATTGATCTGTGATGATCACAAGAATTTCCTTTTCTGCTTCACCACTTCTCTTTTGTGCCTTGGTTTCTATAAAAAGAAAATTCAAGGAGTCAGGTCAGGTCTGGTAGGAAAAATATGCTGTAACAGAACTAGAAATTCAGAACATGACCTGGCACGTGAGCCTGGACATTGCCCAAACTGCCCTCTGGAAGAGCTTCTCTCTCTCTTTTCACTAGAGAGAAAGCCTGGCTTCCCAACTTAGCTATCAGAAGGTGGATGCCCAAAGTTAGGCTGTGTGACTACCTCCACAAACACACAGTTTTGCTCTGAGAGTTATATGGTCCCAAAGAAGATGATGGAACTGCTGTGCTGTAAGGAAAGGAGAAGAGACCTAAATATTTTACCTATAAGAACGCACAGGATATTTTGGAGTTCAAATTGGATACACTATCCTGTTAACAAAAAGTCAAGGTGTAAATATAACAAAAGGAAAAAAAAAGCATTTCTGCTGTTAACAGAGCAAATATGTCCCACATGTTGGAAAAAGAAACAAAAATTTTGTATCATTTTTCAACTTCTAAGAGTAAAAATACACTTTATTGCTGCTATTTATCTCAGCTTCCTATGGTTTTGATTCCTTTACTGGTATGGTCAAAACCTGTATTGGTGGAGCTGATATGGCCGAGTTGAGTATTGGCACAGTGCTTGACAGCCCTGCTAACAAATGCTGTTATTCTACATTATCAGGACAAAATATGTCAGTAAGTGTTACGTTAATTGCAGATGGCTTTTCTCTATAACCCTGTTTTATTTAAAAATGTTTCTCTCTGTTAAAATTTTAGCAGGAGTTTTCTTCATATTACCTTTGCACATAGGTTTCCAGCTACTGCTTTGAAGAGTTGGGGGAAGTATTCTCATCTCACCTGATCCTGTTCCAGTACAGAGCCCGAGAGGTCTTGGAAACAGGTTTTTGTGTTCATTTTTTTTGGAAATGTTTGCAGTTTCTGTAACCCTGAGTTTCCTACATCTAAAGATCATAAAGGACCATTACGATATTTAGCCTGACCTTGCAGTTTTTTGCCAGCTTCAACCAGATTTTGTCTAACTTCTCCTGTTATGATCCTAACTCTCCAGCAAAGCCTTAAGAGCATTTAGGCAATCGCATTAACTGGCATTAGCACCAGCCATTTGCTGCAAGAAACTGCAAATTTACTTTCATTCATGAATGTCTTTTTTTTGACAAACTTAAGGAGCCATCTATGGTTCTTAAAGCTCTCAATTGAAATTCAGGATGGATATTGTCTACAGAGAAAAAAACGCAGATGAATGGAATTTTCCACCCTCAGAATATTGTTTACTGTCCCTCTGCAATCTTCTGCCTTCATGCTAACTCTGTCAGTCAGATAGCTGTTCACATTGAAAAGCAAGTGAGTTTTTGCCTGGATCTTTGAATATCCTTGAGTAAAGACAGTAATATGAGGTGTAGACATGATGAAATTACTATAGCTTAAAAAATAACTGTGAATTAGTTAAAACCATGTTAATGCTCACGACACTCCTCATGGTCTTGGCAAACGACAGATAATTCAGTTTTCAGTGAAAAAGCATCATGTTACATTTGTCGTGGCTGAAGACCTCTCAAAGAGGCTGCCAGTACAGTTGAGAAGATTCATGGCAACTTCTTAAGAAGCTGTAAGATTGTGCACAGTTTGCAGAAGAGATGTAAATGGATAAGAATGGGTCAGTGTAGTTTAGGATTACTCTAGAAATCTGAGATAAATTACTTCTGTGAGGGGAATATCTGGAAAGGCACATGAGATAATAATGAAGGGACCTAGGTAGCACGTTTTTCCCTTAATGCCATTAGACGAGCATCACAACCTTCTTTGTTGGCATGATTGCAGGCCATTCAAGTCCACTCACCTCTGGAGATTTGAACACTCTTAGATCTCATTTTCTTCAAACTGCTATTTATCTTCTCCTTCCTGACTAGTTTTAATAAACTTGTTTTGTGAAAATCAAGAGACTGCTTTTTAACCTGTTGCCTACACTCCTGTCCCCGACCGACGGACCTTGCTACCCTCAGCTGTGCTAACGTACCCTTGATCAGTCATCTTCTCACTGGATCAGCTCAAAGCTTCCAACGGATGATGGCTTTTAATTAAATTAAAATGGGAGGAAAAAGTTCCCCTTTTATGTGTGTGCTCCAAAAGGAACAATACCTTGCAAGTGAAGCGCATGCAATGATCCTGTCTATTTACAAATCTGAGAATTAGGAGAAAATGGAAAGAAGGAAACTTTGTTCTGATCAGAACGACAGTTTGATATGAAACAAAAAGGTTGGCTTTCTAAAACATTTCAAAAGATGGGTTTTTCTGATGATGTGTTTGTAATAGAAATTCCCAGCCTACTTCCAGGGCTTTGTACAAGCCTAGTAAGAAAAACTGAGTAAGTTGTAGGATATGAATCAGAATCTCAGATCCAGAGAATAATGAAAGTTGAACGTGTTTTCCAGTTTTCTGTGTTAAATAATAAAAAAAAAAAAAGGCATGGAGATAAACACTTCCCTGTTAAAGGCAGGACTATGCTGCACACTCAGTCACATTCCTCCAAAGGAAGGACTGGTTTTCTTTCTCTGACAGTCACCCATGGACATAAAAATCAGACTTAAAAGAGCCACACTTGTTTTCCTGTCGTTGGCACACTGAACTCTCAGTGTCTGGCAGGGCACTCACAGGTGCATGCAGTGGCTACTGAAGTTGGATTCATAATTGGGGGAATTGTTCTTTTGTACCTCACAGGCCCAGCAGTGAACATACAGGTTAGAAATGCACCTTGAGAAATCAGTATCCCCTGACTACTTTTCCTGTGTCTCATTCATATCAAAGCTACCTAATATCATGCCTGATTTGTTGTTTGTCCAGTGTTTTCTTACCAATGGTACAGCCCAGATAAGCGTCACATAAACAACAGCATCCACCACATTATTGGTGATTAAAACCAATCTGGGGTCTCACAGATGATATAGTTCAATTTAATTACATTTTCTGATAGTGAATATGACTCCTACCTCTGAATAAATAAAAAATCAATGTGATGCCATATTCTGCTGCGTGACAGAACACAGTTTGACACAGGCAGCCATAAAATCTTAATTCAGGAGCTACAATTGATTATCATCAGTACTACTGTTTACTCATCATTCAACAAGACTGGGGTGGAAAGCTGAAAGTTGTCACCTAAAGCAGGAAGCGATAACAAGCTGTCAGACAGTATGTTTTGAATAGATAAAAAATTGGTCCAGGTATTTCTTTCTTTTTCTCAGTGAAACGAGTGAAAAATAAGATCAACAATGAAAGTTATGTAGGACTTAACATCACTGCAAACAGGAGCAGAGAATCATGCTGGCGCCAAGTCTGCAGTCCCGACAATGCTCGCGAGTACCTACTGAAAGCTATTGCTATCTGACATATGTTGCTATAAGTGCTAATTAAATCTCAGGGCTGTGTTCTATTATTAAAACAAGAGTCCTTAGTAGCTACTAAACAGAGCTGCCTCCCCACAGGAGCAGAGCTATCAGCTGCCTGGGTTTCCCTGATATGTCTTCCTTTTCTGTCCTTGGAGCACCATCTAAGCAGATATTTGAACAAGTGCAGCCCGTGCCTGGGGTTTGGGAATTCGAGGCAGAAGCTTTGCAAGGGGCAGGCTTGGCAGGCTGCAGCGGGCAACGGCAGGGCAGCACGGAGCGCAGGCAGGCAGCCAGGGAAGGGAGGAGGAGGAGACGTGCATGCAGTGCTGGATCTGAAGTGCTGGCAGCTGCTGTGCTTGGCCTGGGACTGCCGAGCTGCTGGTGTGGGCAAGGCTGGGGTTGGGGGGAGCAGAACTTGGGGGAGAGTAGGTGGGGGTTCGGTATTGGAAGGGATTCAGGTCAGGATGGGGGCGTGAGGGAATTAGGTTACTGAGGGCAGTGTAGGAGTTATGTTACTGAGGGTTGGACAGGGGAGGTATTGGGGTAAGTGGTGGAGATCTTGGGACAAATGAGGATGGGGGTACTGAGGCTCTGGGTTGGATTTGGAAAGTGTGGGAAGCTCTGGGGCAGGAAGCCTGGGACCTGGGCATTTTGGGACAAGAGAGACTTGATGTGGGGCTGTGGGTAGGAGTGATGCTCCATAGGTGAACAGGAGTGTGATGTGGTGGCATTTGCTTGGATGGAGTGATTTTGGTTTGGACAAGATTCATCAGTTTCTTTTCAGGAGAGAGCACTGGACAAAAATGCACTCCTCCTGCCCCCTACTTCTTTTAGATCCTCTTCTATATTTTTCATTTATTTGGAAATGTGGTTGCATTAATCAGGATGCACTGTAAGATCTGACTGCATTTCCCTCCAGGAGAGAAGGCTTCACTGTGTCTGGGGCAAACGGGAGAGAAAAAGGACTACAGAAAATGAAATGCTCCCCCCTCAAACCTCTTTTCAGTGATTAGTGTTCCTATTACTAGCTTTTAACCATGCTCATTGCCTAGTGCAAGGACTGCAATGCCATGCGAAGTAGATGTCTTTTGCAAACTGCATAAGGGTGCATATGACCTATCCTAAATGAGCATGATGTACGTGTAGCAACTTCCATGCCCTGGTACTCATCACATCGTTTATCCCCACTGAATACAGAGGGAGTCTTTAGCACCTAAGTTCCAATCCTAGATGCTTAAATTTAGATGGGATCAGCGCTCCACATGTCTGCCTCTTTCTGCATATCGTTCTCAACCAGAGTATTTTAGGAGCATCCAGAACCGGCTAAATGTTGTCCGCATCTACAGCATCTTTTGCACACAAAGTCAGACTCAATCCATGTACTTGCCCAAAGCTGGTGGAGCTAATGGTCACAGTTTAGTGTTGGAAATACGAAACCCAACTTCTCTGCTCACAGGGCAGGAAGACAACTTCCTCTCCTTTATAGACAACCTATAAAAATTTCCAAGTGTACTAAATATTAACTTTGTGAAGAAGTCTGCTCCTCCTAGGACAATATCCCTTCATTGTCCTCTGCCAGGGGGCAGTCACACTGCTTGCATTGCCCTGAAGTGGATAAGAAAGGGTTTTTTTAGTTTTTCCTGGTTCATTTATACATGATGCCATTTGCTGTAACACTTAAAAGATTACTTTTTTTTTTTTTTTTGCCAGTGAATGTGCTAAACAATTCTAGAGGAAATATACCGTAAATATACACACAGTTTAAAAAGGAAGAAATTCAGTAAGACAAATGCTGTAGAAGATGCAGTACAGTACTCTAGTCTGTCCACACACAAGCATCTGTGGATGGATACAGAAATGTACAACAATTCCCAGTCTCTATGTACAAATTTTGCTCTCCAATTTTAATAAAAAACCAAAATCTTTCATGATGTGTCTCATGTGGCAAAAAAAGACTATGTAATCCTGGAATGGTAGGAGTCAGCATGAGGTCACAGGCAGAAGATTGAAAAGGTCTGTGCATGAGCCAGCTCGCTATTATCCCAGGCAACCGTACTGCAGAATTTCGTTTACAAGCTGATTGTACCCTACCTCAAAAGCATGTAGTTTCTTAGCTCCTCTAACAAAAATGTTCCAGAGCTTCACGCCTCTTGTTAGCAGAAAATATCTTCTAGTTCTCAACCTGAATGTATTGCTGGCTAGTTCATGCCCATTTGCCTTGTGCCAAACTTACAACATATTTATCAAGTGATTTTAACCTCCTGTTTCTCCTTTTTTTCCAGCTGCAGTATTCTTGGCCATTTAATAATCAATAGTTAGCTTCTCTCCTCCCCACCTCAATTATGAGCACGCTACATAAATTGCAATACAAATTAAGATTTTTTTTTCGGGTATATTACGACATTTTGTCCTTTCTTTCTTCTAGTTTCTGTCTCATCTGAGTTAATGAGATATGTTCAGGGTATGGTTTTAAGTCAAGAAACTTAAAAGAAAGAGGAAGACAGTGGGATTCCCTGCATTCACGTGACTCTTGATGGACTTTTCCTGGAATTGATCATGAAAGAAATATGATGTTTAGTTATCTGCACAGTTTTCATAGAACTAATAATTTTAGAATGAGTTGTGCTGGGTGACACAAAGGGCAAATCTAGAGAAGTCTGGAGGAATTTGCTGTAGCAGATTAATTTTACACTCATGCTTTTTCTTCAAAAATTGGTTGTTTTCAGTAAGAACTTGAGTGTTTTCATGTAGCAGCAAAGCATTTTAATGGCAGGCTAGACATAGACAGGACGAAACTTCTAGTTCTGTAGAGATATCGTATTTTTCTTTATTTTGTAATTTAGGTTTCACTCAAGTATCCTGACCCCATGTCCAGTAGCATTCTAAAATCTAAAAAGCAAGTGAGAGGTAAACGTAGCTGTTACTTTTCAGGTTTACGCGTAGGTCTCAGCTTTTAGTTTTTGGTATTTTGTAACAAAGTCATCTTTGCCATGACTTCAGCAATAGTTTCTTTGAAATCTTGCCTTGAATCCACTAAAAATTCCTCAAATCTGAGCCACTTTGCACTTAATATTTCTGGATCATTGCACTCACATTTTTTGATGACACTTTCTTTGATAGGAAATTTCAGACTGGCTGAATAGGAACGTATTATCGTTATTATTACTGTTGTTGTTATTGCGATTGCTATTGCTATTGCTATTACTTCATTTTTGTGAAGCAGTCTGTAAGATCATGGTACCTTCTTAAAGTCAAAGAGCTTGACAGGAAGACAGATGCTGGAGACAGGATGAAAGAATTGTGATGAGTGCCCTATGTACTATAATTTTATCTTTACCCCAAATCTCCACAGCCATAAAACAGCCATCTGAAGAAAGTTACATGGCAACAACGAGGAAAAAAAGCCAATGTTCCTTCTGCCCCCCACTCTGCAAAAAAGTTGAGAAGGATTAGAGTGAAGAAAAAAAGCAGCTTACTTTCCTTCTATCCTTACACAGTGATCAAAATACACATAGGCATGCAGTCACATATAGAGAAATCCTGATTTCCTGGCTGATATCCTTCTTAGGCTTGAAGAATTAGCTTCACAAAGTGTTTAAGCTATAGCAAGGGTAAAATAATCACCACATGAACAGAGCAGCCCATGGGAAGAAAGACTGAAATACTAACCTGCATGTAACAGCTTTGAGCAGCCAAACACAAAACCAGTCATCTGCCCTGGAGAAAACTCACGCTGAACTGGAACCAAGCATAAAAAAATGAGGTATGCACCTTGTTTTGTCTTGTTGCAGTATATGATAGAACATTTTTTCTCCTCTATTCCACATATTTAGAGGGTTTCTATAGCATCCATTTTATTGCCTCCATGGTGTGAATTAATGACAGGCCAAGATTTGTGCCTGTACGATGTTTTTAGGCCCTCAGGCCCAACAAAAATGTGCAGTAAATATGATGTCAGACACTTTGGACTAAATGAGTGATTATTATGCAGTCATGTGGACATGTGCAATGGGGTACTGTTCAGTCTCCTTGTATTTGTACTGTAGAGTCCTCCACAGAACCATTTGTGGGAGGGTAAGGGCTGCCGGGGGTTCCTGGTTGCCTTGCATTGTGGCACAGATTTTAAGCATTCAGGAATATTTCTAGACAGAAGTTATCACTCTCAAAACACACGTTGCACAAACTGGTAAAAATGAGAGTTTCAATCCCACCATCTAATTTCTGTGTCTCTTTAACCCTTTGAAGGCATGCTATGGCCAACAAGATCACAGAGAAGAGCAAGAGGACCTCTCAGTAAACACTCCTGCAGGATAACAAAGTGTCAGTGAGAAAATTTAGAATACTTTATTTTTACTTTATCTTATACTGTGACTCTTTTGGTGCAAGTATCTGCTTTAACAAAAATGTTTAAGACACGTAGCTTTATGCTTCAGGACACTAGACTTCCACAGATTGCCTCAGGCTAGGGGGAGGCTTTCTGTGTTAGGCGCATCTCTCACCAACAGCCCTTTATGGGATTCTTCCTGCAGTTACTTTTAAAAGTTGCTGGTCACCAGAGGAGACAAAACAGAGGCCTAAAAGTACCCTCTAATTTGGCCAAAAGAGTAATTTTGATCTTCAGTGCTTGTCAGTTATTTTTGCCATATATGAACATGTTGTGTCTGTAAGGAACAATGGTTCAGTATTTACCTCTAGCTCTATGTCTCTACATCAATATCTCTATATCTTTGGTGATTCTATTTAGCCTTTAGCATGTGCAACCTAACAGGCAACTATTTAACTCCACTTTGTAAAATGGAAGTGTTGGAAAAGTTATTTTGGTAGAACCAGGTTAAAGTCAAACAACCATCTGCACCTCTGACATATGTGATTTACAGGCTACTGCAGTATTAGCATGACACGGTCTGTCTCTTTTGCCCAGTAGATGAGTTGTTTTTTAAAGCTTGAAAGCCCCTTCATTTAGGCAAAAGTTCACATGTTTTGCTTGGAAATTTAACTTTTTTGGTTCGGTCAAAGTGTATCTTTCCTTGTCAGTGTATTGCAATTTATGCTAACTAAAAAAATGAATAATAAAAACTTGACATTTTTCTCTATAGCACAGCAGCATTAAAGGTCACATTTTCAAAAGGACCTGTAAAACTCTCCTAACAAATTATGCTTGAGTATTTAAGTGCACAAACTCCTTTTTTTCTGGAGTGCATAGAATAAAGAATGAATGCAATTCTGGTAGTGTGTTATAAAATTTGGCAATGAAGCTGAATTAATGGAATTAGGATAATTTTTCAAAAACACATATGTCATGCGGGAGCCTAGTTATTATTTTTCAGGGTTTAGGTGGAAAATTCCTTAAGTACTTACAAACATATAGCCTTTATCATGAGAAATAAGGAAAAGTGGCAGTAGAATTTCCATTGTTAATAGCAAATGCCATTGTTATTCTTGTTTTTTTATTAAAATAATATACTGAAACTTCTACAAGACAGGAATTTTGTTTTACTAGGCATTATTTAATAACTCTATCAGTCCATCAAAAAAAGCTCTCTAGACTGAGAGATGAAATAAAATGTGGGAGGGTTAGAGAGGTGAAATGAGAGCCCGAAGATCACACAGATGGCCAGGCACAGTACTTTCCTTTCAACTGTCCATTAGATGTCTTTGCATTAGAACATCTTTGAAAGATGTTGCTCTTTCTTCAAATATATCATACACACCCAGTGAACAAAACTCTACTGATCAGCCTACTATTGAAAAATAGACAGAGAGCTGTATTTGTAATTAGACAGACAAATTCTATTTGAGTAATCTTTAGATTTATTTTTAGAGTAACAAAAAAATCAGACAGTCTGAAACCTCTGCTGACAAAAACTCTCAAAAATTGCTACTTTGGTAGATGGGTTTACAGCCATTTATATCTTGTGTTTACAGACAGGGTCAGCTTGC
Organism: Stercorarius parasiticus; assembly: GCA_013396915.1. Classification (NCBI taxonomy): domain Eukaryota; kingdom Metazoa; phylum Chordata; class Aves; order Charadriiformes; family Stercorariidae; genus Stercorarius; species Stercorarius parasiticus. Next base: position 357,662 of record VWZL01004713.1, read on the forward strand.
TAAAGATAACTATTGTGAGAAACATGCTAACAAAATAAACCTAACGAGTTTCCAGAACATAGCCCTAGGTTTTATTCTAAAGGACTTATCTATTGGGGCAACAAAGAAGGGTATTACTTTGCACTGATTTTGCTCAAAGGTTATGGGGACTTTTGTTATATGAATTGCCTGCCAGGTAGGTGGTGTTGCAATGGTTTTTTGTCCTCCTATTGGATTGTTGGCATTGTGAGATTTTTCTGTGATGCAGTGTGAGATACATTGGAAAGGCTCTGGAAGGAGATGCCTGGGGTCAACTGGAATTTTATTGCAATTATTCTTTAATACTACTTTGTAGCTGTGCTGATAATTTATATTTATTCATCTGCATTGTTTTTGTTTGGTTTTGCCTAGCTGCTGTTGAGGAACCATGAGGACTGGAAATACTTAACAGAAATCACTAGATTTCACTGTCAAGTAAAATTCCAACGTGGAAATGCAGAAGCTGCTGCATCTAGGGCCATGTGGGAAAGAAACGGTGCTCCCACAGCTAGTGGGTCGAATAGAGAGCATCTTTGAGATTGGTAGAACTGTAGCTTCTCAAAACTGGTGTAAAAAGGGAAGGGGACAGGGGAAAAGGTACTCTGATTAAATATTTTTTATTATATTGAAAATTTCTCCAAATTGTCTTCTCATGTGGCTACTTGCACCACTCCAAGACCTTTCCTGGCCATGTCTTGGCCAGCTTGGTGGCTTTGACAAAGACCATGTCTACCAGTTCTCAGGGCAGACCTAAACTCTAATGTCCTTCTCTTTCTCAGTCTTGAGAAAGGTGTCATCACCTCCAATCCCAAATTTCAAAAAGTGGAGAGCTTGCCCTACATTTATCCTTCTAATTTTTTTCCTCTACAAAGACATTGAGTTATTGTTAGTTCAGGTGTCCTTAGAGAGCTGTAATGCTGTACAGATGCTGTACAAATGCTGCAAGGAAAATAATAAAGCCGGTTTTGTCCTTTGTCCGTTTTACATATCACTGAATACCATGATGGGTTGGATTTACTAGTGTCGGGGCAGGGGTTGCCAGCCAACCTAGAGACACCATTCCCCTATTTTCCATCCAGGATTGGGGACGCTTCAGCCAGTCATTTTAAATTTTACGTCCTTGTGTACATAGAGTCTATCCACATCAATCTTTCTAGCAGTGGTTCTAGGCAGTGAGGTGCATCCTGGACTGCTGGTTCAGAGGTGTTCTGTGTTGTGATAAGCTGGAGGACAGGACTTCAGGTGTTCATTGGAGAAAGTGGTTTGGAAGGGGCAGATTCAAACCAATATTACACTGAAAGCCATTTCATTACTATGAGGGCTCAGGAGGTATAGAAAATAATAGGTCAAGTAAGTGAAGGGGAGTCTTCAAGCTATGCATTGATGTTATCCACCAGTGAAGTCATACGTCTGTGCGGCAAGAAGTCAGCCCCATTCTATTCTGACAGCGTGAGAATGGAAGCTGTAATATGAAGGACGGTGGGAAAGTCAGTGAAAGATGTGTAGCTTGCTAAGACCAGACAGCGCACACCATAATTCTGCAAGTCCAACACTCGAGGAAGGGTAGAGAGGACAAGAGGTCACTCAAAGGCCACTAGTTTGTATCCACTGAACATGAAAATGCAACAACCAAAGTATAAATACTTTCCATGTATCATAGTGGGGAAATACAAAATACTCATGATAAGTAATGAGACCAGAAAAAAGTATTAAATGAAAACCCTGTGGGAGACAGAAGGCTGTGCTTTTACAAAGGCATGGGAGGAGTGTGGTTGGGTAGATTTCATATTTTTTAGGGGATCCTATGATATCTGTCTAGATGCTTGCACACTGAATGAGCACTAGGCTTGAGTGAGATCTTTGAGGAAGTCTGTATTGGCACTACCATCCTGGATTTCCCATTGCTGAGGGATACCAGACTACATGATGAAGTTGTGTCAGCTGGTTCTCACTATGGGCAGGAGGCAGGAGCACCCCTGGACTACTGCACGCCACATTCTTACTCTTTTGTGAGAAGATTTCTGATTCTGCTCTGAAGGAAGAGGTTTGGGACCTCCACTATGTAGCTTAACTCTGCATCAATATTTAAAGATGGAAATATCATCCTGTCACTGTGACCCCTGAACAGCAGAAGGCAAATGAATAAACACAGCTGTTGGTCCTAGATAGCACACAAAGCAGCTCAGAATGATGGCAGGACCACTGCCAAAATGCTGTGTACTGGAAATAAGCCCGCACACGCATTTACACATGTTGGATTACTACACAGTGAATTTACTTTGTTTTCAGATAGGAGCACAGGTGTGTTCTTATCAGTTCACACATACCAATCCTTACATTGATAACTGAAAGACAAGACATTATAATTATTTCAATTCAAATAAAACCTTGCTGCATGGAGAAACTATTTAAGCAAGTATATACTTTTACATGGTTATGGCTGCAGCAGGGATATAGGAAAAACAAAGAATTGAATACGAGCAAACGAAATGAGTCAGTCATCTATAGAGGTATTCAAAGTAAAGACAAGACAGTTTCTATTCCTTCCAGTTGACCGTAGATACATAACAGAGGTACCTAAAACCAGGGTAGAAGCATCAATGCAAGGGAGCTTAGGACAGAGAGAGAAAGACACCTCCGTGGGGCAATTTCAGTATCTACATAGGCCAGAAGGGGAGAATTAGCTCCTGGTAGAAATATCAGCAGGGTAGCTAAAGAAGTGGGATGAGTCTGGGTTCCACTGTGGTTTTTCAAGAGCATGTAACCACCTCAATCCTGTTGATACGTTAATATTTTCTTGGACTAATCTACAGATTCTAACGTGATTTATGTGATATGTTGTTTGAAGGAACTTTTTATAAATGGAGAAGTGTCTAAATCTAAGGAAAGATATCACTTGATGCATTCAAAGCTTTTAATATTTTTTTTTTAGTACATTGAAAATCTCTTCTTCACGTGATTGAGTGATAGTGATCTACCTGAGTAGAATCTGACATATATCTGTAATTATGCTGAAAAATGG
>VWZL01004713.1:360721-378171 GCA_013396915.1 Stercorarius parasiticus
AAGTGGGAAATACCAAAGTGCATGAAACTATGGTAAAGGAATAAAAATCTTCATGCTATATAACTTTACTCACTTTTATTTCTATTAATTAGGTTATTATTTTTATATGTACATAATTGAGTTATAAAATACTTATGACTTAAGAATCTTCTTGAATTTAGATATATTTTGTAAGCCTGGTCATGCATATGCTTAAGTAAGTTTGTGCAGGTACTCTAATTGCAGTGAATATGCTCATAAAAAAGTTTTTGTCCTTTTTTTTCCTGTAAAGAGCCATTTAAAAATAAGCATCAGTACATTCAGGCAGAGGATACATGTCCACTACCAGATAGAAGCGAGTCAATAACAGATCTTTGCTTTCCATATTTGCAGGAAAAATCTTCTATAAAGGGGACTAACAAAATAAGTGCAAGATAACTAGTAGCACTTGCCCTTGAAGGCAGGAATTGGCTCATAAGCCACTTTTCATTGGTAGTATAGGCATGGTCTGTAAGTCTTTGTTGGAAAGCTGTAGTACAAAATCTAAAGAGAGAAATGGAATTTTGAAGTTTGTTTTGACCTTCTCTACACAAAAGAAAAGACAGACACAATGGAAGGAGGCAAATTATGGAAAATGGTGTTGAAAGATTCATCTGATGAAGACTTTTCTGAAGCAACACAGTAGAGTCATCAGTAGGGAATGAGTCACAGAAGATGGAGGTTATAAGGAGCTCGGGAAAAAAGAGATGGAAAAATGTGTCATTAGTTGAGCTACAGCTTGAAGTACCCGAGGTTCTTGGAAATGCTCCTACTCATAGCTATCATTCTCCTGATTTTTCAGTTTTTGTTGTATTGCTGGATAAGTCTCAACTAAGAAATTTAATAAAGCAGACTTTTCCTTTTATCATTCAATATTAGGAAGATTAACTTGATTTTGAGAATCTTTGTATCACTAGACTTCATATACTGATCTTACATATCAAGCTTCCTGTATTATTGCATCACTTCTAATTAACTCCCCTGTTAACGATTTGATACTCTTCATTTTGCAGTTTGAGAATGTTATCAAAGCTTTTCTGAAATTAACTACTGTTAGTTCTATTCATTGCTTAAAATTCATCATTAGCTTTTGTGAATTGTTAATGGCTTCATTAAAAGAGCACAGCCAGAGTACCGTATCATCCTGCTAAGCACTTGTATGATCCTCATCAACATAAGACCTGAACGCTTCTTAGTCATTAATGGATTTTGTCCTCTTGTATCCATGCAAAACACTGAAATATTATCCCGAGTCTATGTAAGAAGAGGTGGAATGGAGTATGTTAAGTACACTATTCAAGATAATATGGAAAGAAAAAACCAAAACTGTAGCTTGGCTTCTGGTTGACCGCATGTCTCTTGAATAACATGTTATTCAGCATTGCAGAAATTAGACCATGCTTCTGACTACACCTCTTCAAATCTCCGAAGCTTTGGAAATGCTGAATTTGCAACAAAATATCATAAACTGAAGATTCTGACTGAAGGGTGATGAATATTTTTAATCACTTTTTCTATAATAGATAAACTTTCATCAGAGAAACAAAAAAATACTCTGCTGAGAAATACTGTCAGAAATGTTTATAGGGAATATGGTTCAGGTGTTCTGCATCCCTATTCTGACTGTTTCCATAGTCAGACTGTCTCAGACTAGATAGCCAAACAACCAAGCAAGACAGAAGTCAGGATGCATCACAGTCTTCCTACTTTGTCCAAACAGATTGCTTCAAAGAGGACAAGGACATAAGGCATCTAAAATATATTACAGTGCTTCTTAGAAAAACTGTTTGCTTTTGTTTACTTGTTGGGTTTTTGGTGGTGGTTTTTTTTTTTTTANTTAAAAATATCCACTTTCTACACTGCATAATAAAGGATTTCTTTTCCAGCTGCTTCTCCATTTTCCCTCTGAAGCTTTTTGTTTTCATCATATTCATTTGCAAGGGGTTCCATATGTTTGCTGCCCTATCATGGATAAGCATTTCCTCTGGTTTGTTCTGCACCTTGCTTCACTTAACTTTGACTAATAGCTCCTACTATTCTTCTTGTATTAGAAGACAAAATGAATAATGAAATTTTATTCAACCTCTTCTTGCTTTTCATGATTTTATAGGTCTGAAGTATATCTATCTCCCTTGAATCATCTTTTCCAGACTGAAAATCTTTAGTGACTCAGTCATTCCTTATATGGGAGGAAACAAAGGTTCACACTTTTCATCATTCTTCCCTCAGTGTTTTGCAGTTCTACAATTTTCTTAGAGATTAGGGGATTATAGCTGCATTCAAAATTTAAAATACAAACCATCCATGGATTTATAAACTGGCATCATTATGTTTCCTGTTTTGTTCTCTGTTCCTTGAACTTGCTCTTTTGTCCGAGAGGAAACACTGAGCTGGTGTATTCATGGAAGAAGAGAGGTTCCTACCAAACCAGGGGCTTCTTTCTAGGTATTTAAAATGAAAACTCTTGCCTACCACACTAGAAATTTAATTTCTTAGGATAGAATAGTATACATGAAAATTAACAGCTGGGAGGATGCAGGCAGGGATGAAAGATGCACATATATGCTATAAAGATGAAATCAGGATCTTCCCTTCTGTGAAAACAGATGACAGAAAAAAACCCACCAAACATTTAAGATATTGCAGGTTAAGGTCTGGATTTGATTACGTTTATGGTCCTTATATATATAGCCTATACCAGGATTAAAAAAGAATGAAGCTTCCTACCACGTTATTTAATAGGTAGTTTCCGAATCACTAGGTAACCAGAAAGTATCAAGGAGGCAGCGTGTTGTAATACATATGACATTTATCTAAATCAGTCCTGTATAATATGGCAAATAAACCCCTTTACTACTATTGTAACATTTAGCACCTTTTCCATGTAATTCAGTTCATAGACGTCTAATTAAAGATCAGTGAACCAAGTGTTTAAAAGGCAACCAATTTAATTGCTGTAATTGTATGATTTAGATGAATAATAAATGTGCTAATGATACTGTAATATTAAGTGTTCAAGTTGGTGATCAAGTCAATTAAGATATAATTGTAAAGCAGCAATCCACAAATAATGAGTGAAATCCTTCCTATTGAGAATGATGCTGACAGGAATAAAATACAGTAACCTTATAACATTTTGACATTTAATTTGATACAAAAGAACATATAGACAAATTTTAATCCCGCTGATGATGTAGAAAACAACGTGTCCATTTCCCTCCCTCTTTCAAACAGAGATGCAGACTTAGCAGCTGAAACAGTTTTACAAGGTCCTTATTTTAATTCTTGGACTGACCTGCAGTAATGAGATCTTCAAGAGCTAGCTAAATCTGGGGTGATGGCCACGCCTCACAGCTCCACCAGAGCAGACAATTGCGGTGAAAACTTCATCTATTTGTCAGAAACAGCCTCTCCCTAGGAATAAATCAGAAACTGAAACAAAATATTTGCCAGATTTAGATGACTATGTTGGGGGGACCTATTCCTCCCACTAACACAGGGGTCGTGAGAGAGAAGGAATGAAAACCAATTCAGAGAAACTGGAGATGCTTCATCCTCCTCTCCAAACATCAATAGTCACTCTTGGTATTCTCAAGGTCATACCTGGTAGTGTCATTGGTGGCAATCTCATGGATAAGATGCAAGAATTGATAGCCTGGAGGCCTCCCAGCAATCAACAATCCCCCTGAGAGATCAGGGCAGGTTTGTAGATGGGTGCTTCCATCCTTTGCCAGGACGGTCACCTGCCAGCTTTTCCCTCCCAGTGTGAATGTGGTTCAGGCTCAGCTTGTTCTGGTGCTGCTGGTCTTGTTCCTTCTTGTTCCTAGACCACTATGCAAATCCAGGAATTGCAGCTCTGCAGGTGGAGAAGCCTGAAGGACAAATAAGCTACCGCTCATAGTATTAGAAGTGGGGAATGATAAGAATCACTGTGTGGTATTCATTTTCCCTATCACCAGCCATCAAAAAGACACGTGTCTAAACAACAATTCTCTGCTACTTGATAAGCACTTCAAGGGTATGAATTACAGTCTTATAAAATATATGCCCAAGCTAGATAGGATAAACTGCCCTCTGAAATTAACTCTCTCTCCACTAACCCTGGAGAGGGACTACTTCAGATTAAACGTCTAGTGCTCAGATAGTTTGAGTTAGATGAGGTATATGCTACCCAGTTGGACTAGCACTAGACTTTTTCTCAGAAATTAATCCTTGTATGGATCAAAGGAATTTTATTTCTCTGGAGAGTATGCCCAAATTTGTTTGCACTCTGCCAACAGTTTCATGTGAAGAGTCAGGTTTTACAAACCAAAATTTGGAAGACAGTCTAGAAGTTAAGGCAGTTTCCTGGAAATCTAAGTTCAAATTTCTTTTCTTTTTGATTCATAGGTGATCTTTAAACCAAGATCTCACTGCCACAGGAGGAGTGCTACAGCCTCTGGACTTCTAGGTCTTTTGGAACAGATTTAAATGCCAGTCAATGCAATTCATGCTTTCCTGATTTGCTCACAGATACTAGATCAAATTTCGCATTGCATGTGGTTTACAAGGATTGGTTTGTAGCCCATGTTCCAAAATGCTATAAAAGCTTTTTTCTCTTTTTTCCTTTTTGGTATTAATACTTAGGTATTCCGTGCAAAATATGAAAACTCATAGAGAAGAGATTGCTAGTCCATCTTCACTCTACGCTTTCATCCAACGGGTAGGATACTGCTGGGGCAGCCCTTCATTTGAGTTTTCCCAGTGAGAGAAGGAACTGCAGCCTCTTTGTCCTGCATGAAAGTCAGACTGTTGGGCAGGTGAGAAGGAGACAGCCTTCATCATTCTGATTTGGAGAATTCCTTTGCTTTTGTTCTACCAGAAATGGAAGGAAATAGAGTATGCTACAAAATGTTAAGTTTTGATTTCAGAAGGAAAATCTGAAAAACTATTTTTAGTTCAGGTCATACTTTTTTATTTCTTGTGCAGGCTCCAATATGTCCTAGATTAAATATTCAAGGCATGCTGACACCGAGGCATAAGCTTTGAATCACTGGAAATAAAGTTTCTACAAATTAATGTTTTAAATAATTTAATGTAAAGTCTAAATTACAGAACACTAAGTAATTAAAGAAGAATGTCACTAGATATCTTTCGTGCTATCTTGCTTCTTATTAGCAGTAAGTAGTTTAATTTTATTTAAGGTGCCTATATTGTGTGTGTTTCTCAGTATACAGTTATTTTAGAAATATATCAGAATTACCACATCTTTATGTAAGGCTGAATGATCAAGGCCATAGACACAGGTTATTGGTGGGTATACATGAATTCACTTGCAAATAGAAAAAAACCCAAACTTAAAACCGTGCAGAACAATGAAAGAGCATGCACCTTCCGCCAAGCACAGCAAACGTGTGTGGTGCCTGAAACTGCCGTAAGCAAAAGCTTCTAAATCTTCATGTCTAAGAAGAGAGATGCAGCATAGCCAAATTAGCACAGCGCTTGGCACGGACTCATCAGAGCTGTCAAGAAACAAGGCACTTTGATGTGGACAGTTATACTACCTACTCTTTAAAGGTAAACCAGTCTGTCTGTAATGACGTCCAGTATCTCTGTGTCATGGCAGGCTAAACATATCCAAACTGCTAGTCCAGGCTTTATTGTTAGAACTGGTTCTGTTGAACTCAATAATAAATTAAGAGCGGTGTTAGCTTTTACAATAGACTTTTCCCTGTCTGTTCTTTTTTGTGGAATGAGCTATTGCAAAATAAATACTCATAAGCACTGTGAAACTTTTCCTAAGGACAGCCAATATATCTTAGTAATAAGTTTGTACCCTACATAAGCAATTTTCCATCCTATCAAATTAGCATAATTTTTAATTGAATCTTATCATCTTCCTTTTTTTTGTTTTTACTAATGAGGCTAAAGTATAATCACATCAGTCTCTCATAAAGCACGATAAAAGAATACTAATCAGACAGCAATAAAGCACAATGCAGAACTACTACCTGGAGAATATTAATTTTTTGCTGGGTTGGAAGCCCTGATTTTGTCCATTCCCTTTACAGTTTTTTTCCTATTCCTGCCACCATCCTCCCAGCATAAATGAACAAGGAATTGTCCCCTCAAAGACATCTAATTGCAGATCTGGATCACAAGACAAGTTGCTGCAGATTGTTGACAATAGTGCCAAGGGAGATGTGAGAACTTATTTGAGGTTAGACAGGTTCATAAGTATTTTCCTGCATAAGGGCAGAAATACAACTCTTGTCACACATCAATATTATGATTTAAATGAATCCTAAAGGAAAGTGCTTGGTTTCAGGTTGCCATTTTGGTATCTGCTCATGAATGTCATTCCCTAGTTTAAACTCATCACAATGGAAGTATCTGGATATCCTTCATCTTACTGATCTTTTGCCTTATTTACTCTTCTTTCACAGTAACTCAGGCATTTTTAACATATCATCTTCACTGTCAATGAGTCCAGTGTGTTAGCCTGCTTTTTGGAAAGGACCCTCTCAATGCTGAGGACTTTTTTCCATCACATTTGAAAGACTTATGTTATGTTCGTAGGTAAAACCTCTCATCTATGTTGTTTGCATTTTCATTTCTCTCTCTGGAACAATCTTTCCACTGACCCCTCCTACTTTCAGTGTTGAAGGAAAGGTCATATTCTACCCATATCATGTTTTCCTTTGTCTCTTTCTTGTAATTTCCTTTTCTCCATCACAGAAAACACAAACTGCTTTTGGTCTTAATTTTCAAATTCTTTTTTGTAGCTTTCCTTCTTGTCTCTTAGTCTCTCTTACCACTGCAAAAGGCAGTATCAGGTGATTTTTCTCCCTGTCCAACCTGTGTAAGGTACCATTCCTTATCCTCAACACATTACATTTTCAAATGTTCTAATTCTTGCTTTCACCTGAGCTATGTTGTACAGATAGGAAAAACACTGTGTATATGTCTACAAAGCTTCTGCAGTTTCCCCTACAATTTTTCCTAGAAACGCTCTATATTCTTCACTCTGCAAACCCTCTGTAACCTTTCTCTTATTCCCATGGCTTCGTGTCTCTGTGCTCCAAGTATCCAAGGCAGAGGTCTGATATGGCCCAGCTGTGAAAGCTTGGCTAACACTACAGAGGAAATTGCTAAGCTGTGACAAAGAACTGTGAGAAAGGCTCTAGAGCAGAGCCATGGTTGATAATAAAGGTAAAATTAGAGACAGAGATAGGGTTGTTGAGATGGGGATTGTTTGCAGAATTCAAGAGGGAAAACACCAGCATTGAAAAGTATAAGATCCCAAAGCAAAAAATAAGGAGATGACAGAGTTGATGGAAGATGGCAACTCAATAACATGGAAAATCTATTTCTGTGAGCAGTAGAAGCCACCACTTCTGCTCCTGACTGTTGCACGCCTGGCCAGCAGAGTGGCTTTTGGAGATGCTGAACTGATGCTTAGGCTAGGAGCTCATCACATTCTAGCTATCAATTGTGTGTTAGCCAATCAAGAATAGCCTTATTACTGATGTTGTATATATTTATGTTGTTGGTTAGCCCCAGTAGGCAGCTAAGCCCCACACAGCCACTTGTTCACTCCCCCACCTTTGGGATGTGGGAGAGAATCAGAAGGGTAAAAGTAAGAAAAAATGTGGGTTTTCATTAAACAGTTTAATAGGGAAAACAAAAGTTGCACTCACAAGCAAAGCAAAAATAAGGAATTTATTTACTACTTCCTATCAGCAGGCAGACGTTTGGCTACCTCCAGGAAAGCAGGGCTCCACCATGTGTTGCTTGGGAAGATAAACGCCATAACTTTGAATGTCACTCCTTCCTACTTCCTTGAGCTTTTACTGCTGAGTACAATGTCTTATGGGTATAGGATATGCCTCTGTTCAGTTGGGGTCAGTTGTCCCAGATGTGCCCCCTCCCAAATTCTTGTACATCCCCAGCCTACTCTCTGGGAGGGGCAAAGTGAGAAGAAGGGGCCTTGACTCTTTGTTAGCACTGCTCAGCAATAGTTACATCATTAGTGTGTTATCAACACTGTCCAATTCAGTCTTCCAAAACACAGTACCATATCAGCTACTACGAAAAAAATTTAAATTCTAGCCAAAACAGGCACAATTTATTTTTTTGACTTCTATGTCTCCTGATTGCAGCGTTTCTCTCCATGAAGACAGAGTTGCCCAAATAACATGCCCAAAAGCAATTGCTTTGCTGTAATATCCATGTAAATCCTGCCAGCAAATTTTCTATATCCACAATATACACATGTGTGCATGTATACATATCCTTAATCTGAGCTAGTCATTTTAGGTTTTTTTTTCGAAAAAATATGGACACTTGCATGGTATAATGCACATCACACTAGAGTTGAAATTATTGAAATGACTTACATGAATCTCAGTCTAGACATGCTGATTTCTTGTGATTGGGTGTGAAGAAAACCTTAGTTTTCGAGTTCAACTTTGGGTGTCTAAACTATCTGAAGTAGGATAAGATGAATGTCAGTGCCTTGTATACTAAGATTGTTATAGGATTCCTTCATTTTTTCTTGTTGTTCTTTCCTCTGTCAATATCTACCTTTGGTCTTTTGTTTTATTAGATGTCAGCTCTTTAATAACAGGAATCTTAAAACTGAAGGAGTCAATAAAGTTTCAAGATGCTTGTTGCTAGCATAGGGGGTTAGAATCTATATGATCCTTATGTTATCTTCTAACAAACTCTTAATACAGAAGAGCGAAGGGGCCTGACATTTCATTGTGCTATGTAAAGCATCCAGCATAATGGAGCATTCATACATGATGAAAGCCTCTGGCTTTTATCAGAAGAGAAGTAATAAATAATCTCTGATTCTTGATCAAATTATATCTTTGGTTTTTGCCTGTTTAAATGTCACTTGCAGATTAAATTGGATCATAGGATTTTCTCTTCTTTCTTTTTCTTCTTTCTCTTAACTTTTTGTAATGTTAGTTTAAAGCAAAAATAAACTATTGAATAATATGCAGTACTTAGATTTCCATCACAGACTGTGAAATCTACCTACATTCCTTTAAAGGGAATGAGGATATGGAAAGTTTAGAGAAGAGGCAAATAAATTATTTAATTGGAGTTCCCTACCTATATAAGGAACAGCTGAAGGGAGTATTATCTTCAGTATAAAAGAAAATCAGATACATTTGTTTCCACATCCATAAAAATGATCGGTTATAGCTTGAAAAGCCTTTCTCAAACATATAAGATCACATTATTAAAGGTATTTTTTTCTAGGGAGACTGCTATAGCAATACAAAACAAAATATGACAAGATAATATTGGTTACAGTCAATAATTACAGGATTATAGATTAGGTAATCATACACTACAATTACAGTGATGGGATTGCAAGTTCGTCCAACTTCATTGAATGAAATCCGTTAAAAAAGCCAACCAAACAAAAAGAAACAGTCTGAAAGTGAGATCCTTGATTTCAAAAGGCAAATGATGGTAATTGTATTTCTCGAATATCTGAGAAGCATCTTGGTTGAGGAGAAGTCAGATGTGGAAAGACTCTAGGATTTCTTTATGGTGAAGGTTCTCAACCCAGTCAGTGCCCCAAGCATGGAAGCAGCACAGTCACAATAGCACAATGAGACAATGAGGTCTGCTAAAACATGAGCTTTAACGTGTTACCAAGGACAGAGCAGATTGCTCTGGGGGAAGCACATGCAGTAACATGGGATTTTTTAATAGATTTTTCTCCTCTATATCCATCCCATCCACCAGTTGTCATAAAACTTGCTAGAACTTCATACTTCTGAGGCCTCAATCCTTTCAAATTTGACTGAAACAAACTGGGGTGCAAATATGAGTAGGTCTTCTGGAGAAACAGAAAACATGCTTATATCTTCTGACTCTGTAAAAATCTAAAACCTATTAATCCCATTCAGATAAATAAGCAGGAAGAATTTTAGGAATAAATCATATGAGACTAATTTGACAGATATCTTTAATAAGTTTATAGATTTTTTTAGGCATTGGAAATATATCTAATCTGTCTGCACTTTCAAAAAGTATTTGATATAGTGACCCACAGGAAATGAGTTTAACTAAAAGAAATGTAGAATAAAAGGTTGCTAACTAGGACCATGTCAGATAGTTAACCTGAACAGAAGAGAATAAAGGACTGCTAAGCAAGAACTTAGCAAGTGAAGAAAATATAAAAATTATTAATATTAAACACAATTGCAGTGAAAAATATTCAGACAAAAAGCAACAAGATTTTTTCATAAGAAATGACCACGGGAAAATGACCAAGGCTGCACACGTGTTCAGGCAGAAGGTTGTTACCATATGTTGTGGTAAGTGAAGAAAAAACAAGGTGGGCGGAGGTTACAAGAGGAATTCTTAAGAATGTGGGAATGTGGGGTTTGCACTGGTGACTTTAGCATAAAAGTTAAAAACACATGTACCCTTTCAAAGAACAAGGAAGAGCTTGTGTAGGTAGATAACTAGAAAGGTCTGTAAAGATACCATTTTCTTTTACTCCCACAATTATTTTTTTCTACATGAAAACTTTTTGCTGTTACTGTCAATAGTTAGTTGACCATGTAGTTAATCGTGAGACTGTCAGTAACCTCACATGGGTTAGTTTTAGATAAAATTCCCAGCTGGAACAGCAAGGAACTCTGAAGGATGAGTGTGGCTTTACTTGAGTCTCACTTCACATTTTATTGAAAAAAAAACCAATTCAGTCTGCTTGCACAGACAAATATCATTAGGAACATTTCTGCTCCTTTATTACAGGAGATAGCCAAAGTCTTAGGGGAGCTGTTCTTTCATGCCTCTGGAAAACAAAAAGTCAACAGTCCATTAGAACTTAAGGATAAAAGAACCTGAGTCTTGACTCTAAAACAACTTCGCAGCACTTGCTGTCAATTTCAAGTTTTGGTCTGATTGAAAAAGTAAAACAAAAAATCAGTATTTTTTCTAGGAATAATTTCTTTCTTTTAACACAATACTGAACCAGCAACGTTAGCTGCACTGGACAGAGGCAAAAGGCCCATCTTCACCAATGTGCTCAGTTAAATAAAGATTGAGATGATAGAAAAATACTGCTTTATTTGAATTGCTTATGAAAAATTCTGTATAGTTCTGGCTTTATAATTCTGTAAGGAAATAATTTTAAGTTCTGTCTTTGTGAAGAAATGCTTGGATAAGCATAGGAAACCTATCTGGTTAAAGGAAAGTATTTAGTTTGCCTATTCAAACTGAAAAAAAAATAAAATCCTGCTTTGGAGCTGAACTACTGGTGACTGGTATGGCTGATAACTTTTGTTCTGGCTTTCTGCTCTAACTCCCCTTATATTTTTACTGAACAGTTTCACTACAAGTGGCAACTTCCTCAAATATGAGTACTTTGAAAAGTAAAGCCCGAAAGATTCCAAATTTATCTCATAAATCCAGCATACAGCTGAAAAATTGAGTTTCACACTCCTTTTGCCTAAATCAAATAATCAATTAGGTTACACCTCAGTTGTCCCAATGCCACTGCGACTTACTACTCAATGTAAAAAAGCTTGTTTCTTCTCAATTTAGAAAATAATTGAGGTTTGATGACTTTTCTCTAAGTAAAAGGCTTTTGATATAGTTGAGTGGAATCTGTGCAAAAGCATATTTGACTCAGGCATTCAATTCCTTCCTGCTATTCCTGGGTTTGGTATCATTCGCAAGAAATTGCTGCAACAGATTGTCCTCTGGTAATTTTGCTTTTAAAGAAGTGAGTCAAGACAAAAGAGGATTTTATGTCTTACTTATTGCCATTGGTGCCCAGTGTTTACCTGAACAAGGCTTTCACTTTCCAGATCCCATTAGCAATCTCCTAAAGAAATATTTCACTGCTGTTTTAACTAAAAGGTCATCAGTGTCCATTTTTTTTTCTGGACAAGTTTGTTTTTACAGTTCTAAGAAATCTCTACCTGACTGACTCTACCCTAAGTATATTTTCAGATTTTCATTTCTCCAGCTTCTATCCACACTTTAACAAAATCTAATAGTGCCTGAAGAGATACACCTTTCTCTTCTCTAATAGGCTTAAAAAGATTCATTTCCTATGACCCTCTGGAGAGGGCATCTTACTTAAAAAACATACCTTTCTTATTATTTGGAGCAGCATTTACCGATGTATGTGTCTGTCTAACAAATAGGAAGAATTTTACATGGAGAAGACCTTCAGTTTTCTCTGTGGTGGATTTTGTAACACTGGAGGTGAGATTAATCTCTTGCTATGGAGATCCCAGTTTAGCCAATGTGATCCGGTGAACTGTTCTAAAGGTATGTGCCTATTTCAAGTTGACCTGAATAGCTCTCCAAAGTCCATTCCCTGTGTTGACTACATCTCTATGGTCTCATTCAATTTGCTTTAACATACATGTATTATGCAAACTTGGATATCCTAAGTTATCCTGCTTAGCTTTATTTTGGTCTCATGTTGCTCTTGTGTGTGGGTCAATTCCTTGACCCATTATCTTGACAGCTACATACTACTTTAACCATATTAGCACATAAAAATACTATAATGGTTAAAACGTGGTCAGACAAGTTTACTTCATCCAGACTGGTGCTTGTCATAGTGCCTCTATAACAGATGTGTATGCAGGGTATTAGAATACGACAATTGACATTTCCTTAGAAATACCTTTTCTGTAAGTTTTGGCTTAAGGACACCTTGAGCCAAAGTCAGTGTTTTTCAAGGATTTTTAATTCTATGAATTCATCCAACTTTTATTCTAGTCTGATTTCTTTTATTCATCTTTTAATATCCACAAGGTCTTGGGATAAAGAATTCCACAGCTTGAAAAAAATACATGTTGTTTGAAGAAACAAAATGTTGCTTGAACTTTCCATTTACTTGTTCCATGTAATGCCTCTGTTTCTTGTATTGGAAAAGCCAATGCACAATTATTCCACAGTTGCTATGTTTCAGTGTCACTGCTGGCTTTACAGACCTAAGATACGTCTTCTTAGAAGTATGTAATTTTCCAACTGAAATGACATTCTTAATACATTAATTTTTCCTTATGTTTGTCACCATTTTTCTGTACTTTCATGGTACTAAATCTGCTGATTTTGGAACTCGAGGATCAAGGACTCTCTCACATTTGTGATTTATCCATGTAACTAATTTTTACTGCATCTCTTTTCCTGTTGTGTGTTGAGTAGGAGCTGTGATAGCTTTGGAGATACTGAATAAAGAGATAATTACAAGTCAATGGTCATAAAAAGTATAAAACCATATTAGTCCAGCTCTCTATAACAAGCTTGTTGCAGGACCTGGTCAGATACATTTGAAACAAAGAGGAAGACTATAATTTGGTCATTCCAAATCTTCCACTTCTAGTACTGCACAGCAAAACAGTTTAACTGCTAAGACTTTTGAGACATACGAAAGGATTTGAAGTAGAAAATCAAGTTTATCTTGAAATTGTCCTCCTCTTTCTGTTAGGAGGGAGGAAAAGCCAAAAATGTGTTCTTTATACACAGGTAGAGTCAGAGCTCAGTAATCAAGAGTCACAGTGGCATGGGGTATTTTCAAGAAAGGAAGGATGTAGCTAACACAAAACTTATTTAAATTAGTCTGTAGAAACATATTTAATGCCTTTATTTTTGAGTTGATAAATCTTGTCAATTGGTTTCTTCACCAGTTTGACATGGCCTGATATAGTAGTATGGGCTTTCTGTAGACTTTTCTCCAGCCCATGGCGTTATGGAGGAAATGTGGTCTAGATTATTGTGCAGGCTGCTAAAGCACTTATGAAAAATCAAGAATTGACTGCCTTTATGTAGAGTAAATAACTTTACAATGATGGCTGGAACAGAGTGAGCTGTGGGAGGGATGGGATTTGCTGCAATTTCACATTATGTTCCAAATATTTTGTCAATAATGATGTGTTGTATCCTGTTAATATTTTATATGCTGCTTAAACATTTTGTTATATCATAGAATCATAGAATCTTCATGGTTGGAAAGGACTTTTGAGATCATCGAGTCCAACCATACAGGCACAGTATTTGTGAAGCAGCAAAACATTGTTTGGGTTTTTTTTTCCACCCCTAAAAGCCTTCAGATGAATATTACCTTGAAGTGTTTCTTCTGGGGGCTCGGATATACTTCCTTTTGGCTGCTGCATCCCCAGAAGAGGGCAAGCATTGCTACTATCCTTTGACTTAGCGCTGAGGACCCCATAGGGCTTTTAATGTATAAATGATTAAAGCAATAAAAAATGATTGCAACATTTAAAGCAATAATGTTGGCCCAGATGCAATCTCCAGCTCAGTGAATTCCTTAACTGCTGAAAGATGTGAATGCATAACCACAGGGACAGTAATTCTATATCTGCCACTTTCTTGGACTGTTTCTCTGAGCACTTATGCCATTGTCCTTTACTCGATTTCTGGCAGCAAAGCCTTCGCTGGAGGGTAAGCAAGTTGGGAAGAGGAAGAGGAGGAGGAAGAGCACAAAGAAAACAAGGTCTCTGAGGGTCATTCTTGAATGGCTGTCCTCCTTGGCACATTCTGAAAAATGCAGAAACAGGTGAGGCTGGTTCTGGGGTGTTCTGTATGAATATGAAGCACAAGTGGAATGATTCTCACCATGTTAGAATTCTTCTCCCTCTCCCATCTTGGTTTGAGCTTCCTGTACACATAGAAATTGTTGATAGAGAAACCAACAGTCCTGACCCTCCATCTGGTCTATCAGAGCTGCTTCCAAGTTAAGTTTCTGCCCCCAGATTCCTCTGTCAGAAGTAGCCAGCCCTGTCGCATAATTCTCCTTTTTCTTGTACTCTTTTAAGGTTTCATTCAGCCTCGGACTTGATGAGAAAAAATTCCTTCTTTCTATTCTGCCCTGGGCACCTTTTTTTATCTATTCAAATTGACTAAAAGCACAGCAAGGATCTTTTCCTCATTTCTATCAGTAAATGGAATTGATAGAGATTGCTATAAATAATTAAAAGATGATAATTAATAAAGCATAAACATATGAATATTTCAGGGTTTTGACAACAGCTGACAAGTGCAAGAGCATTCAGTGTGAAGGACTGTCTGCCTGAGTCCTTTATGATCACTGCAGTCTCCAAAGCATGAAATTTTTCAGACTTGGTGAATTTTTTCAAGATATTTATAAGATCAGTAAAGGCCCTGAAAAATTGAACTGTTCTGCTGAAATATCTAAGCCCAAATCCAAGCACGTGGGCACTTTTTTCCACATGAGAGATCCCCATTCAACGTCTGTCTGAAATATTTTCAAGACAGGTCCCCTAGATACAGATAGATCAGTAAAAAAAATAAATAAGTTTGCTTTCTCTATTTGCTCGTAGCTGGAATATAATTCAAGTGCATAATGACCATATTTACTAACAACAGACATCTGCTGTGACAATGACTTTTCACTGGGTTATATATTTCAAGGAACTTTCGGACTGTCAACTGCAAGAGCTACTGCAAGAACCATCTCTCCTGTCTACAGCAGGAGAGATCATAAGGCCACATGCAAAACTTCCTCTTAATTTTTATCATTTGAAGTGAATTATCTTAGTCTTAGCAGAATGACTGCTACTCGACAAGGACACCACTCTACTTTCCAATTGTATTTCTTTCACATTCCCTCAACTTGCCACATGTAGAAATCCATATGTAAGGAGAGCTCTATCTGTAACTGCATATGTGATTCTGGTTTGGGTGTCAGTCTTCACAACAGGAAACAACAGAGAAGAAGTGATTCAGAACAGAAATTATGAGTGAGTCAAGCAAGGTTTCCAAAACAGCTTCACACTGTTTTTAGAATTGCTTTCAATGTTTCTCATGGCCTACTAGAGACACAATTGTGATGTGTTTTTGCAAAAGGAAACATAAAAATTTCTAAAACCTGAATGAAACAAAATATGTTAAGGAATAATAATGATAAAAAAGGCTCTGATCCTATTTTTAGATTCAGGTTACTGATTCTGGCCTTTATGATATTCCATAGAGACAATACGGCGTGGATGGTTGGTCCTGGATTACTCATTGATTGAGCACTAATTTTTATTAAAGAACTCACTGATTAATTAAATTACCTTGCATAGAGTTATTGAACCCTTAAGTAAGCTAGAGATGACAAGGGAGGTAGAAGACAGCCCACAGTCAAGTGAGGAAGTGGCAGGTCAGGTTGGCAAGCAAAAGGGTACAGATGATTTGGACAGAGAGACACTGAAAAAAACAAACAGGGTTGAAGTCCTTCTCCCAGTGTACATACACAAAGAAAGAACTGCCTACAGGAAAGGATGATGGGGTAGGTGCTCAATGCCTTTTCTGGGAACAGGACAGCACAAGTGGGTGCCTCTCTGTAATGCCTGTACACAAATGCATGCAGCATAGGGAAAAACAAGAGGAATTAGAGGTCTATGTGTAGTTGCAGGCCTCCTATCTCATTGACATCACAGAGATGTTGGATGGCTTACACAGCTAGAGTCCTGTGATGGATGGATCCAGGCTCTTTAGGAAGGAGAGAATGGGAAGCAAGGAGGGGGATTTGTCCTTTATTTGAGAGAGCAGAAGGGATGAATGGAACTCTGTCTGGGGATAAGAGAGAAGCCAGTCAAGAGCTTATGGGTCAGGGTAGAGCGCAAGAGCTCTCAGTTCCCAGGTGTAAGAAATCAGGAAAGGAGGGCAGGAGACGAGCATGGTTGAGTCCAGACCTGCCGGTCAAACCAAAGGGCAAGAAAGAAATGCACAGGCAGTGGAATCAGGGACAGGTATCCTGGGAAAAGTAGAGGGACACTGCCCAGTTGTGTAGGGATGGCATCAAGAAGGCCAAAGGGCAGCTGGATTTGAATGTGGCAGGGGATGAAAAGAATGACAAGAAGGGTTTCTACAGGTATGTCAGCCAGAAAAGGAAGGTCAAAGAAAATGTACCGCCCCCAAAGAGCAAGACTGGCAAACTGTTAACAACGGACAAGGAGAAGGCTGGGGTACTCAGCAACTTTTTGCTGAGTCTTCACTGGCAACCTCTCTTCCCACACCTCTTGAGTGGATGGACTGCAAGATGACATAGACAGTGGGATCAAGTGCACCCTCAGCAAGTTCGCTGATGACATTAAGCTGAGTGGTGCAGTCAACAGGCCAGAGGGACGGGGTGTCATCCAGAGGGACCTGAACGAGCTAGAGAGGTGGGCCCGAGCAAACCTTATGAAGTTCAACAAAGCCAATTACAAGGTCCTACAATTGGGTCAGAACAACCCTTGTTATCAATACAGGCTGGGCGATGATGCGATAGAGAGCAGCCCCGCAGAAAAGGACTTGGGGGTACTCGTGGATGAAAAGCTGGACATGAGCCAACAATGCATACTTGCAGCCCAGAAGGCCAATCGCATCCTGGGCTGCATCAAAAGAACCATGAGCAGCAGATTCAGAGAGGAGATTCTCCCCCTCTA
>VWZL01004713.1:378386-419047 GCA_013396915.1 Stercorarius parasiticus
GTCCCTGCTTACTGCAGGTGTGTTGGACTAGATGGCCTTTAGAGGTCCCTTCCAACCCAACACATTCTATGATTCTGTGGGGACTGGGGGAGCAAAGTCCCCCTGACTGTAAGAGAAGATCAGGTTTGTGACCACCTGAGGAACCTGACCATACAGAAATCTAAGGGACCTGACTGGATGCATCCCAGAGTCCTGAGGCAATTGGCTGATGTAGTTGCCAAGTCACTCTCCATGCTATTTGAAAAGTCATGGCGGACAGGCAAAGCCCCCAGTGACAGGAAAAAGGGAAACATTGCACCCATTCTTAAAAAGAGTAGAAAAGAGGATCCTGGGAACTATCAGCCTGTCATCTTCACCTCTGTGCCTAGGAATATCATGGAACAGATCCTCCTAGAAGCTATGCACAGGCACATGGAGGACAGGGAGGTGATTTGAGACAGCCAGCATGGCTTCACCGAGGGCAAGTTCTTCCTAACCAACCTAGCGGCCTTCTATTATGGAGTGACGACATCAATAGAGAAGGGAAGAACTATGGATGCTGTCTATGCGGACTTCTGCAAGGCCTTTGAACAGTCCCCTACAACATCCATCTCTCTACATTGGAGAGATATGGATTTGATGGGTGGACTCTTTGGTGGATGAGGAATTGGCTGGAGGGTTGCATCCAGAGGGTGGTGGATTCTAGGATCACAGCACAAACCAAAAAGGGCAACATTGTTGGTGCCTGCTTCAGGCCATCTAATCAGGTAGAAGCAGATGAGGCCTTCTTTGGACAAAGGGAAGAAATCTCATGTTTGCAGGCCCTTGTCCTTATGGGGGATTTCAACCACTCCAGAATCTGCTGGAGGGACAACCTAACAGGACACAAGCAATGCAGGATGTTTCTGGAGGACATTATTGACAACTTCCTGACATAAGTGGTTGACAATTGATGAAGCTGATGACGAGACATGGTCTGATGGACCTAATACTTACAAACAAGGAAGAATAGGTGAGGGATCTTAAAGCTGGGGACAGCTTGGATGCAGTGATCTTGCAATGGTGGAGCGCAGGATCATGAGAGGAGTGAGCAGGGCAAAAAGCAGGAAGCAGGATCACAAACCTGGACTTGAAGGGAGCAGACTTGCCCTTTTCAGGCAGCTCTTCCCTGGGAGATTCTCTTGAAGAGAAGAGGTGTCAAGGATAGCTGCTTGATTTTCAAGGATCACTATCTCCAAGCTCAAGAATGGATCATCCTGATGTGCAGAAAGGCAAGAAAAGGTGACAGGAGTCCTCACAGTGGGGGGGACTAAAGAAGATGGAGCCAGACTGTCATCAGTAGTGATCAATGAAAGGACGAAAGGCAATGGGCACAGACTGAAATACAAGAAATTCCATTTAAAATTAATGTATTTGGGTTTGGGTTTTTTACTGTAAGGAACCTGAACAGGTTGCTCAGAAAAGTTTCAGAGTCTTCATCCTTGAGGTATTCAAAGCCCAAGTGGTCGTGGTCCTGTGGAACCTGCTCTCTCTGACCCTGCTTTGAGCAAGGGGCTGGACCAGATGATCTCAGGGGGTCCCTTCCCACCTCCGCCATTCTGTAATTCTGTGATCTTGTTCCTGCTCAGCCAGGCACTCTGCCCAGCTGCATCTGCTCTGTTACAGTTAATAGAGCTTCCAACTGTTTCATCTAAACCCCACACTTCCAGCAATAGCACCTGTTTTTTGGTTATTTCTCATCTTTAACAGCGGTTCATGTAGCATATGGGATTACTCAAGGACCTTGTTGCTCAAAGAAGAATTCTTATTTCTTACTTTACCCAACGACCTTTATACCCCAGCACTGCAAGCCTCCTTTAGGTTAGGGAGAACATTTACTCAGGCAAATTTAGACATAATTAATTGCTCCCAATTTTAATACCGATAAGAGCTATTAAATTTCCCCAATTTTTTGTGACTTGTTCCCTTTGAAAAGTGATGCCACAAGTATTACCAAATAAAATTTTAAAACTGAACAGATTTTGTGCATGGCTTCTTTCCCCTCTGTTACTGAAACACCAAAAAAGAAAATCCTGGCTTTTTCTTTCTTTTCCTTCCTGCTGCTTTTCACCATTAAGGCCACTGGCCTTACACAACCACTGTTCTTGCCCCTATACATGCTCATGGGACCAGTTTTTAAAATTACTTACACAGCCTAAGTCATACTGAGTTCAATGTGTTATTGATTCCTAAATAATATATAAACATTGTTTCCCAAAATTTTGCTGATTCAGGAGAAAAAGGGATTTTTGAAAGTATGAGCATATAGTCAGAACCTTTTTTTCTTCTTAAACTACTACAGTGCTCCCTGTGGAAAGGGACTCAGGGTCAGGCAATGTGAAAACTGTGATGCCTTTCTGGGATCCCAGTGTGAGAGACTGTGCTAAAAGATGGATGTTGATAGGATAGATCATGTGTACTGCAATCAGATGAGCATAAGTAGTTATGCCTAGGAGTTACACTCTCTTACAAGCAACCCTTACATACCATGAGTGCAAAGGTCATTCCCTATGTGCTTCCAGCAGACTGAGACCAGCAATGTGGTTTCACATTATGCTCTGTGTGATCCAACTGGGCTACTGATGAAGAAATTCTGCTCGCTCCTACTTCTCCTACCTCTTCCCCGCCTTCCTAGCCAGGACTGTGGTCCTGCTGCCATCCTGCTGGCATCCTTTGGGGATTACGCAGCTGAAGGGTGAGACGAACAGCTCATTGATGTAATGGAAAATAATCCATCTGGTGTTCACAATACCCTGCACTCACCATGCAGCCAAACCAGTGCCAGCCCAAGGGAGAAGTCAGGACTGTGTGACTAAGGCCAGTGGCAGGAAGCAGGAAGTCATTTTTGGCATCAGTCTGACTTAGATCAATTCAAGAATAGCAATTTAAATTCAAAGAACTAGATATTCTCCCTGACTACACGTCTGGAGATCCTACATGTCTTCAGAGCTGCCGTAACCTGACCAAGGCCAGGGAAAGTTCTATCACTAAGTTTGGAGAGAACAGAAATGGTATAATACAATAAGAAGTTTTCTGGGACAAAGGGAGCATTTTTCCTGTTTGTACAGCTCCCAACATCACAGTATTCCCATGTAGAATAGAAAATGACTCAGGCACTGGGGCTGACAGGGGTAGGCATGGGAGAGATGCAAAACCAGCCAGAAGTCTCATTGCATTTGCACTTTTTATGTCCATTATGAGCTCTCCTTCATAAGTTTTGTTGACTTGATCTGTCCTGCTATGATAGATGTTTTTGACTGGTAACGTGTCCCCATGGGATAATATTGTTCGCAAATGAAGCTGTGTCATTTACACTGTCTTGAAGCAGTCTAAACTTTCCCTGGCCAGTAAACCAGTCTGCCTGCTGACCTAGTGAGAGAGGATTACCCTCTCCACTGTGTTTCCAGGATGCCTGTGGGCTCTGGATGTAAAAAACAGTATCTCCTATATAAATATTACTATGATCTTTGATTGCCTCATTGCTTTTTTTTCCTAAATAGAAACACACTGTGAAATCTAAAGACCAGTGAGTACTGCTATTCTCTCTACAGTGATGGCAGTTATGGGAGACACAAAAGGAGGATTGGATTGAAGCAGTCTATTCATGAAGGACTGTAAAAAAGAATCCACCTCCCATACTGTCGGTCTTTAAGTAGCAGATAAATAAATATCATGTCCCGTGTCTGATTTGGTTTTTAGGATATGTTTAGAAATAGCTTTTTGCTCTTGCTGACGGGAGAAGGAGAACCTCTGGCATTGAATAAAGAGACTAAATGGAATCTCTTTGTCCTTCTCTTCTTCCCTCTCCCCCTCTCTTCTAGTTGTGGTCAAGGACATCAGTCTTTTTGGAAGATTCCTGAGAGGAACCAAGGTCTTATATACTAGACACTGAACTGGGACACATGCAATCTAGAATTAGTTTACAACTCAACTAAAGACACTCTGAATTTTCTGTACCTGGAGTATTTATCTGTAAATAGGAAATAGGATAACGGGTCCTATGCCTGTTTTTTAACTTTATGTTAAAAATGAAAAGCAAATAGTAAACCAAACTTTGAGACAAAATACTTTTTCCAGTCTACAAATGACCTTGCATTTCACAGGGCTCAGTTTCTGTTTGCTGGCCACTTTTGCTTTTTCCATTGAAGTAGTTCTGCAATGGCAGCAGTTTTCCCCTGTATCTCATGGCAAGGCAGCAGTTTATTCAGCATGCTAAGCAGGAAACAGTTCCTTCAGTAAGCCTTTTCTAGTCAGCAAGGCAACTAAATGCACATCTGTCATCTCAAGGTAAAATAGGAATCATTGATTCCTGGTGCTTTGCAAGGATTATTTTGTGCCATGAAACCTGCAGATGAATCTTCCCTTGTAATATTTAACCTAGCAAAGGTTTTATGATGGAAATACTTGGAACGTGGAAACACCAAGTGGGGACAATATATGTTGTTAAGTGTTGCTAGAAAAGTTCTGAAATCTAATACAGTTGGGAGTACTAGCAGAACGAAGTTCTGCTACTTTGTTACATGTCCTTTCTTTTTCAAACATCTTTCAGTCTTCACCCACAAAAGATTCTTGTATCAAGCATCACTTGACTAGTGTTTTTCATGATTTCTTTTGCCTTCTATTTAACTCCTCCTGAAATACTGTCATCACCTACCCCTTACCTTTTGGGACGTCTTGGTATCAAATCCTATCTTAGATTACAGTGTTGAAAATATTTCTGTGAAATTTGATGGAAATGGAACTTGCCATACCTCATAGAGTTAGGTAAGCAGATAAATCTTCAGAAGCGAGGCCAAACTCTGTGAGAGGATTTAGCGTTTGCAGAGGATGTGAAATTCAGATGCCTGGGGAGGAATAAAGAACGAGACACAAGGAACTCTTGCCTCAGAACAAGGATTTCTTGTAATACACAGAAGTGGGTAAAAGAATTTGGACATGGCTTCTTACAGAAAATTATAATTTAAAATTGACTTTTATAACTTAAAATTCACTTTTCAAATAAATTTTGATTCTTGGAAGAAAAGAATGGTAAGTTCAGGTTTGGAGTGGGTATTATTTTGAAAACCAAGGAAGTATGTGAAGAAAATCATTTTTGGAAGAAAACAATTAGTCTCCTATTAAAATAAGTGTGGTTTCAATGGGAGAAGTCGATCATCTTTAATTAGAAGCTATTGAAGTTAGCAGTTCAGTGTTGTTATATGTGTTGCTGGTGGGGATAAGCTATTATTTAGCATTCTAAACTGCATTTTAAGGACTTCATATTGATAGGCCATGCTGTTGAGAAGTATCGTTATGGTATTGAAGCTTACTTAAGGTTTTCATGCTGTTCTTTTGCCTTCATGTGCCATTCATTGCTGGTAGCTGTTTCAGCTTTGAGTCTGTCTCAGATCCACTGCTGAACAAAGATGCTGAAGACGGGCAAGGAACAGTAATCGCTATTGATGAGCCTGTGCTGCAGTGTATAAAGCTGTAGAGTCCTACACAGTACACTTGAATGTGATGGAAGACAGATAAGCAGAGAGAGCTAATTGTCTTTTTCTCTCTATCAGGATCAAAAATTATTATTATGAGAAGATTCTTGAAATGAGAAGTTACTGTCTGTTATCTGTATTTCCTGCAGCTTTGGGGACAATTAGGGTATGCCTCTGTTTAGCATGTCATCAACCTGTCTTAGCCGAATTGAAGCTTAACTCTTTAAATAAGGGAACGGTAGTTCAGTTCAAGTGAAACGTGGGTTTACTAAAGAGAGCTAGTACCACACTGAGTCTGTTTGGGTGAGTGTTCAAGTGACAAGCAACAATGGGAAAAAAAGAGAAGGATTCATGTTAAGAAAGTGAAAAGATTTTTTTTAAGGAAAAAAAAAGCAGGTAAGAAAGAGGGAAAATGAGGAGGACATGAAAAATACTGTCTCTGAAGCAAAGCATTAGAAAACAGGATCTAAACCCTATTTTTTGTCTTTTCTTGTGCCTAACACATGTGAAATGGAGGAGATTTACAGCTTGGAAAATTAAAGCTTACTGTTTAGGACAATAATTTTCAAATGGGATCCCTTTACAGCGCTTTCTTCCAAAATTGCTGTGAAGTGACTTAATAGAGCAAAGTCAGGCACTGCAGCTGGGGAAACCTGGAGTGGAGCAGTACCAAGTAACTCAGAATAGTCCGCCAAAGTGTTTCTCTCTGTACTAGAAAAGATCATTTGAAAGTCAGTTGCCAATTCACCCAGTCTCCCATAGGTCTGCTAATGTTGGGCTGATGCTACTGTAATAAACGGCCAGATTTCAGTGGTCAGCTTATTTCATGTCAGCAGAGCAAAGGGGTGGGACTGGGATTGGAGACTGAAGATCCAGTCTTGTGTTATTCGTTTTGCTTTGTGAGAGGCTAAGTATCGTGAGCTCACTGGGATAACAACTCCCATCTCTGTTCAGATATGCAAGAAAGCCCTCCTGCTTCACTTCTTGGTGGAGTCTGTGGCTCCAAGGTCAGGGAGGAGGAAAAGGGAAGCCCACCTACAGCATCTGCTAGAGAATTGCAGGAGCCCTGGCTCTAGCCAGCCCTTCACACTTGGGAATGCAAGAGAGGGAGAGCTGTTATATCTCAAACAGATTATTCTCTGTTCCAAAATTGCAGGAAATGTCTCTCCATCACAATTTATCCTCTGATCTCTTCCCAGGAAAGCGCAGTATTTGAAGCCTCTTATGCACTAAGGTGAAACAGGAGGGGAGTGAATTCCCAGCCACCCCATCCAGGGATGTTTTTTGGAAGGGAAGAGTTACAAATTCAGATATAATACTATTTCAGTTATAAGGAATATTCCTGCAATTCAGACAAACCATGAGTGACACGTGAATCGGCTCCCTCAGCCTTGTGAGTGCGCAAGTGGGGGCTGCATCAGTTCCCCCTTCCAGCCCTGCTGAGTGCAAACACTGTGCATGGAGAGTAGCTGTCTGGGTCTCCAAAGGAAGCAGCAAAATTTCCAGTGATTGTTGAATTAAGCCAGATTCACGGGAACACACAGGTCTTTTGGTGAGGAATCCTAGTGAGTCTGGGGTGGGCTAGAGGTGCTATATGGAGGGGCTAAACACCATGTCCAAGCGGACCTGGCACTAACGTGATATTTCGGAAATCTCGCTTCTATTCTTTGTTGCACTACAAGGCTGTTTTGTGTGACCTTGGAGAAGTTGTTTTATCTCTTTTTGTCCCAGCTTTTCCCTTCAGACAGAGAAATCTCAGTGAGTTTGTGAAAGCCTCTCATGCAATGTGGCCTAACCCCTGTTGCTGTCTGTTTTCAGAGAGCTAATATTCCTGTCATTGATAAAAGGCTTAGGTCAGACTGTTCTCTGTTCAGAAGAAAAATGTCTGTACCCCACTTAAACAGAGGCCTTGTGCTGGCTCTCTGCTCTCTGTATTCCACTGGGTACCCTTTATCCTTCAGAAAAAAAGAAAACAATCCATACATGCCAGAAAGACAAATGTAAAAACAAAACACTTCTATTTGCTTGGGTTAAATGCATAGATCTTGAATTGTTTTGGTCCATTTAAACATTACAATACCAAAACCAGCAATCAGCTCTTCTGGATAATTTTAGAAACTGTCTTTTCAAAAGCCAGCAGTGGTATAGTAGTGTGAGAGTAATGAGCAGTGACAAATTATTTGTGCTATTTCCAA
Organism: Stercorarius parasiticus; assembly: GCA_013396915.1. NCBI lineage: Eukaryota > Metazoa > Chordata > Aves > Charadriiformes > Stercorariidae > Stercorarius > Stercorarius parasiticus. The sequence goes on from VWZL01004713.1 coordinate 386,071, forward strand.
GGGAAACTGTTGGCATTAACTTGATGCAGAGTCTTTGTTACTTTATGAATAAGAAGTGCAGTTAATATATTATACTCCATGTGTCTTCCAACCCAACCCAGAACCTAATTACACTTTATGGAAAGTTAAGTAGGCAGTAAACTAAGTGGTATGGAAAGCACATACAGTAAAACTCCGTTGGCTGCAAACACTGAACAGTTGTTTTGTCCTTCTACTTTGGAGAACTTCATAATTATATATTTAGTGCTACTGAGAGATCCACTGTGTAATTACACAGCTCAGCAATAATGGCACCAGTTACTGTGCAAATAAAAGGAGCCATAGGAGATTAAAGCAAATGTGACAACAGCAATATGTAGAAACAAGACAAGAACCAGTAGTGGGTCCGAGTGTCACTCCAGTAGAGAGTTTTATGGAGGTTCAGTTAAAAGGAAAGTGTTAGTGCAGTGGCTTCGTCCCCAGACAGACTGGCCCAAAGTCTCCAAAGAGAGTTAGTCCGGCTTGGCCGTCAGCTGATGAGGAGAGGCAACACCAGGGCTATTCAGCTCCACAGCCCGTTTCCTGACTTATACTGCACTGCAAAGTGGGCTGCGCAAGGTGTGGGTCCTACAGGGGATTGGAACAGAGCTGGTACTTTGAAACACACCTACTAAAAGCACCTTGAGAGTGCCTACTTCTGAATTACTTGAGCATCTCACAGCTACTACTAAATATATTGTTACAATGCCTTTGTGAGTCAAAGTGACTTAGATATTTCACTCGACCTTTAGATGCCCTAATCCTCGAGCAGAAACTCCTGACCTTCATTAGAGGAGGGACAAGCCCTTCTGAATGGGATTCCCAACTTTTAGGAGATCTGTGTGAGGAGCAACTGAAGCTACCATGGGAACCAATAAAGAAAGCAGAATTGTTTGTGGTGGACAATGGAGAGTGTCTCAATACTGGGTCACAAGAAAGCTCCTAAATCTGAACAACATTCACGGCCTGTAAGTTGGTGTCCAAAGGTACATCTACATTGACTCTGATTTTTGCAGTAAAATAGATGCCAAGCTCTGTTTGTCTAGAGCTTGGCATCTTCTCAGGGAGCTTAGCTACCATTTGCTACCACTGCATGCAGACTACGTGTCCTCAGCAGTGCCTTTCAAAACTGGAAGACATCATTGTGTTTGTTTTATTTTATAATACAGTGGCCATATTTGCTCTCCTTTTCAGCACAGCTTCCACAGACCTGTACACTAAATCAACAGTCCACGTAGCCTACTGATGTGAAAGCTTGGGCAAAGAGAGACTTGCCTTTTTAAGCAGCTTCTGACTTCTGTACCATCTCCTCTACCACCAGTCCAAGTCCATTCTCCTAATTTAAGGCCTTTAAGAACAATTCCTACCTCTTTCAGAGTAACTCTACCTCCTGCAAAGCTGTCATTTCCATTTTAAAATAGCATAGGAAGAAAATAGAAGAATTTAATTCTCCATCTCCTTTTTGCAAACTTCTACCTTTGCCTAGCCTGCCATGTCATCTATCATACTTTTTCTGTTACATCAGCTAGCAATGCATCCTTTCTTTCTGGTCTCCTAGAGCATCCTTCCTTTACAGACTAGATTTACCACTTGATTATGTTGAATACAATTTCCTCATTGTACAGTTAATCTCACTATCCAAACTATCCATCCCATCATAACTGTGCCTTGGCTTTTTGATCCAGACAAAAAGCATTCATATAAGTATACCTTTAATGGAGAGTCGATTAAATGCAAGCCTGACTTATGCCTGCTACAAGTATTTGACTTACTTTAGTGTTACTATCTAAAAAAGTATACTTTGTTTATGGGAAGCTTCTTTCAGAATTAGCTTAAATAAAGCCTGGGAAGAGACGTGATTCAAGCATTCTGCTCCTTGGTTTGCAACTCATTTGCAGACTTTTTTTATGCAGTCTTTATCACATTTATATATCTCGCAAAGTTCCATTAAGATCTGGTTTCCTTCACAGGTGGGAGTGGGAACTGCTGTCTCTCAGCAACTGCTTACCAATTGAAATTAAATTAATTTTATTAAAATTACAAAGGCACTCTCAACATACTCAGCTAGTTCATTGTAATATAAATCTGAATATATACAGCCTTGTGTCTAGAAGCCCTGATGCATATTACATGTCTAGGTCAAATCAGTTCTTCTAATACCCCTGTGAGGGAGTGGAATAAGCATACTTTCAAGACCGATTTTTTTTCCAGGCTTGGGTTTAGTTACTCAGATATACTTATAGGCTTGAAAAAATCTTGAAGTCAGTTTTGGTGTGAAATCAATCCCTATGTTAATTTTCCAGTGTTAATTTTGTTTCTCAGGTGTTTGAAATTACGGACCTGTGGCACTTGCCAGCTCTAAAACAGAGGCCTGGTAGGTACGTGGCTGTATTTCAGAGTCTGAGCTAATATAGTCTGCCTTTCACAAGTGCACAAATTGTAGTTTATTCTTTGGAGTTAGCTCAAATATGGCTGAGATAGAGGAGACTGGACATGCCATCAGCCAAATACTCTGTAGATGTATCTCTGCCTACATCCTAAATCTACACTCCTGTGTAAAATCGAAATTAAATCTTTACATCTCCATATTATATCTTTGGTTGGCAGAGTAGTCTGTTTATTATTATAGTGTTTTATTGTGAGCAAGTATTGTATAAAACAACTGTCAAATGCATATTCATTCAGTCAACAAAAGATTTGATATTTATATTTCTAAATCAACTCTCCAGTTTACATTAAAGAGAATTTACCTGTTGTCTTTAATGAGAGTTTGACTAGGACTGGTTTTGAACTTACAATATGTCCCTTGTCTCTTTCTTTCCAGTGGTTAAACAAGCCAAATGTGACATTCCATTTTCAGACACCTAAATTATTTACAACCGTATTTTATACGTATTATCATTAAATGAATTCAATACCATTCCCCATTCTCAGTCATACCTTCATCTCAGCTGTAAAAACTGCAACATTCTGTTCATTCTCCTCATTCTTTTGACTTGGAAACAGCACTGCTTATGTCAAACTATTTATCCCCATCAGCAGAAACAGCTGAGTATGTTGTTTCATAAACGTATGAGACGAATCCCCATCTAAATGGGGAGATAAACACAAGTTAGGTGTCAAAGGTTACAGTTTGAAGAAACGAGATGCGCTAATCTGTCTGTTTACCTCTGTTCATGCTTATTTTCATCTCTCCTATTGGCATCCCTTTGTGAGGTATTTTAACTCACTAACCTGGTAAAGAAGTAACCGAGGAAGAGTGATTGGATCATTTTCTTCCACATTAGCAAGCTGAATCAGCTCAGAGAACAAAAATCTGACAAAACATTAGCTCAAATAGTTCAAACGAATCACGGTCTGAAGGTGCCTGTTTCTCTCAATTGACTTAAAAAGGAACACGTGGGATGAGTTCAGAAGTAAATACCCACACTACAAACACTTCTAAAGAGGGAAGATAAATCTGACCCTAAGCAAACCTTGCTTAAGCTAAGTAACTCAGCCTGGCCATGATTCTCACACCACGTCAGACATGCTGGCAAGACCAAGCTCATCAAAAGACACAGCCATGCTTTTCTTGTAAACACAACAGAAACAGGTTTATTGCAGGTGTACAGCTGCTGAGTTATCAGAACTAGAGTGTGAGAGACCTACCTTTACTTCATCCCAGACACTCCTCCTCCACCCTGGAGCTGTTTCCTCCCAAGACAATACATTAATTTTCAGGCTACATGCTGCAGGCAGAAAGAAAAATTCTGAAAATGTATCAGCCTTCACTCTCTTCTGTTTCTCTGCAGAAATGCCTTTGTTATTCTCATTAAATAGAACAAATGACAGTTAGAAAGAAACAGGCATTTTAGATAACCTATAATTTAACACAACAACAAAAGGATAAAACTAAAAATCAAACTTTGGAAAAGCAAAAGCTTTTTCTTAAGACATGATCATTCTTAATATCACCTTAATATCAATGAAGGAAACTTCATTGCCTAGTTTGGTCACTGACATTAACACCTCACTGGCATCATGTTTCTTTGGCTCATTCCATAACAATGATACAAATGAGTGCTAATTTTGGTCTGAGAGAGAAGATGGAGTCTGGGTGGTAGATAAAGGAATAAAGAGATTGATCAATTTACCAGTTTAGCCACTTGTTTCCTCTGTGGCCTTTGGCAAGTCACTGAACTGTTCTATGCCCTAAGCATTAAGCAGAGATGCTTGGAGCAGCCTTTTAAATGCCTTAGAAGAAAGCAGCAGAAATCGGTAAAAAAACCCAAAACACCACCAAACTTGTCCCTTCTTCTTGCCTTTCATGAGAGAAATGGAAAGCTGAAAGGAAATTAAAATGCATCAGCTAGCATTTTTAAGTAAGGAGCTCTTAACACATGCCAAAGTAATGCCACTGTCAGGATGAATGGGTCTGTGGAGACTGACCTCTCCAGGCTAGCATCTACACAGACCTGCAGTAATCCTTCATGTGGATAACCACGCAGTGGTTCCATAAGTGTTGTGAATATTTTTGTCCGCAATGAGTCTGTGGTTGGGAAGAAAAATATGACTCATTTGACATTACATTTCAGTTTAAAGGTATGTTGGGGAAGGATGAGACAAATTATAAGATTTCTTTAAAAACTCATTTATGTAGACAGTTACGGAGGGCTATGTAAAAGCTAAAAAAAAAATCATATACTTTATATCTTACACATGAATTTTCTCTCATTCTCCTCTCCTCTGAGGGAGAAGAAGGAAAAGCAGAAGTATAGGAATGGAGGGTGGGTAGGATTTCAGCTGCAGAGGTAAGTTTGAGGTCTGACCTTTTAGATGGCTGTTGAACAAGAAAATTGGGGAATAGGAGTCATGAAACCAGAAGACCAGTTAACTCAAATTCCCGCACACAGAATGATCCACAGTTGATGTTGAGATGGGGTGACCAAGCCTCAGAGCAACTCAGTTAAGCTGTGGTAGGATCCCCGGGGCCTTGTCCCTGCAAGCTCCTCAGGCAGCAGAAGGAAGCAAGAGCTCTTTTGCTGCCTTGTAGCCTATTCCCTGACACCTTCTTTGTTGAAGGTCCCAGTTCACGCCCTGATTTATGTGTCTAGAAGGACAGGCACTGATCAGATGACACCAGCTAATGCTAGCTTTGGTCATGAGAAATTTGTTTGCATGTCCCGTTATGTTATTGGCACATCCATCACTTGACAGGGAAGGTGACATAGTACACATCTCTTCCTGTGCTTCCATAAAGTACAATACAGCCTTCCCAGGGGAAAGCTGGACACAAGCTGAGGATGGGACTCAGTGGCCCTGACATTTGCCTGATTTCATTGACCTTTGTGGAGCCCAGCAGCTGAACGAATCTAGCCCTACATTTTCAACTTTCTGAAGATCCAGACCGGTTACTTTTTGAGTGGAAATGTCCTCTACAACTTGGCAAGAAGCATAGTCACGTTTTATCCATTGAAAGAAAACACCCACTTAATTCCATTTTGTTACTGTTTTCTCTAAGTCCTCATTCTGCTGTGAAGCGACAGAGCGCAGTGCAAACAGACAGACACAGATAAATTATTAATTATCCAGCCGTTTGCTGATTAGCTACAGGCAGATTGTCAGTGTGCTTTCTCAATCCACTCCTGCCTTTTCCTTGGCAAGCCTTGAGTTGCAGATCTCCACTACCTCCAGGACCAGGCAGAGGGGGAACATCACGCTGCAGGCTTGGAGACAACTAGGATAGCTAGAAGATCCTGAGGCATGGTGGCACTGGAGAGATATAGGTACTAATGTGGGTAAGAGGCAACAACTTTGGTACACTGTCACTTCTGGGTTTTTTTGGCCTTACTTCTACTGTTAAAGGAAACAAAGGGGGAGGAGGAAAGATCTCTGTCCCTGAGGAAAAGTGGTACAGACTGGCTTAGGTCATCACTTCTTAGGGCTATCCTGCTTTTTTGGATTTGTCTTGGAGAATGAGAAAGCAGGAGAGAGGGAGAGCACTGAAGTGGCCCAAAACAGAGCCAAGAAAGACTCTGGAGAGCTGTTAGCAGCCATGAAAACACAATAAATTTTGTGGATAACTTATTTCCCCACTTACCAAAAGCTTACAAAATGAAGCTGAGATTCCCTACAGGAGAATTCTCTCTTGCTGAGAGGTGTCAGCATATAAACAGCCAGGGAAATAGCCCAAATGGATAAGAACAGGGTTTTTTCAGTGGACCTCTGTAGTGTTTTGTGGAAACACATGGCTGCACCTATGATGATAAACAAAATAATAGCAAGAACATTTTCTCTGACACTGAGGCTAAGGGGTATGGCCCAGCTGCATTCGTACTACTTACCAGTTCTCGCTAGCTCTTCTGTGCCCTATGTGGTAGCCCAAAGACAGAAGGGTTTTGGTTTTGTTTTTAATTCTTTTTTTTCCTTTTAAACTTTCTGAAATAATGTGAGATCAGTGTAGCAGCCCATCACAGTGGAGGTTTCATAGCACAGCGCTGGATAGCATTTGTTGCATGTGCTGAGGTATGAGAGGGAGCAAAGTTTGCTGGGATAACATGTAAGACCTGTACGTGGCAGAAAGAGACATTTAAAAGTGGTCTTATTCTTACTGAGTTTTAGGAGTACTATCTAGGGAATTACTCGTGAGCAGTTTTTGGTCATGGCCTTGGTAGAGCTAGTTGGAAAAGTTCAATAAAAGCCAGGGAGTGAGCTAGCAACTAAGGAGTGGAAATGGGCGGGGGGTCCAGTGTTGACATCCCTGGTTCTCTTATTTATTAATGTGGATGTACACCGTGAGTCACCTGAGCCACTCTGCCCGTCACAGATTTGGCCATCATGTGATTTCTTCCCAGTTCCATCATAAAATCAAGATACATAAGGTAGATCCACAAAAATCTTACATGTTTTAATAACCTTGTTCCAGGTTGACTTCAGATCTTGAAACTCCACTCATCTGCTTAAACTCCCGAAGTGTTTACCTTTCTGCCAGAACATTCTCTGTAAACCTGAATGCCAGATACTGAGAGGCAGGATTAAGCCGTTTGGATTCCAGGTTACACTCAACTCCTCTTTGATGCTGTCCATCTTGCCTAGGCAGCCCAGTTCAAGGGACCTAATCCTGCACCTAATCCAAAGCAAAACAGAAAGAGTTACTCACCAGAGGTCCCATAAAGGACCAAGTTTCTTCTTTGCTTATGAGCCATAGCATTTCTTGCTATTCCCTCAAAGAGTTTCCAAAGACGAGAAAGGAACATCTCTGTTCCAGAAGGGTGTTGTGAGGATAAATGATCCATAAAGCAACAGAAAATATACCCTGGTTGAACTTGCAGTTGACAGCAGTTTGGTGAGGCAGAAGTAGTAATGCAGAGAGCTGGATAAAATACAGGAACAGAGAAAGCACACTACACCTGCAGAAAGAAGTAAATTAAAGGAAGACTTTGGAATTGTACTCACCTCACTGTGAGCTCTCAGTGCAGTTCTGTGATCTGAAGGATGAAAACCATCTCTCACGTATGAACAGGGAATCATTTCAGCTGTGGTTTGTATTCACATAGTAGTGATACTGTAGAGTATCTTGCCCACTTATATTGTCCATGTCAAGAAGAGTGCAGAAACACTGGTACTCAAAGGAATCCCTGTAAAATGATCCGCAGATTAGAAAGCAATGTTGTGATATGAAGCTAGATGAGCTCTACTCTGTGCTGGATTATGCATAGAAAGAACTGGAGGATGGAAGGAGACTTCTTATTTTTTTCAGCCTTGCAGGCACAGGGAAAACAAGACTCGGCACCTCAAAACAGAAGCTGTATAAACTAAGACATAATACCCTATCAGTGAAGTTAACTAAAGCATTGAAACATCTTATTCAGTAACATCTCTATATTTATGAAGGATGCACTGTCTCCTGAAGTCTTTCAAATTAAATTGGGTATCTGTCAGAAAACAGATACCTTAATCCAGCTACAGTTTGCAGGGGTCTGGTGGCCCCTTCTGGCCCTGGAATGAAGTAATGCAGCTCTAGATCTGTAAATATTCTGCTCAGTTCTGGGTTTGGTCACAGAGAGTGCAGAAAGCCATGCAAAGTCCTCAGCATACTGATAACACTCCCTGGTAAGACTGTAGTGAAAATCAAAGCTACATCAAGCCTCTAGCCGGTTGCCCTCAGGGTAAAGGAATGTGAACATGGGCTCCAGGCAATCGGAACTGAGTGAAAGCTAGAACTTTAAGATTTTAGTAGAAAAAAAGTAGCTTCAGGCAGTTTTCCTTGCATGTGCATCCAGTTTCTGTGCATTAACTATATACTCATGTCGAGTCCATGAACAAACTTGTACTACAAGGCTCTGCTGCTATTAATATCTAAGGCCCCATAAACTGGAGCGTTAATGAACTTTTGAACCCTTATTAGTGTGAAATGTGCTAAGTGTGTCAGGCAGGTGAGAAAGCCAATTAATAGTGGACGACATCCAGGTTAGGGAAGGCCCAGTTAATGGGAAGTCAAGGGCATAGAAGATAAAACGTCATCCTTTGTCGGAGCCATTTATTTCTCCCAGCATTAAATCTTGTCTAATTAAGACCATTCAAGGACCACTAACAAGCTAGGGTGGTTTGCTTTTAAAAAACTCCTAAAATAAGGAGGCATCTCAACATCTCTATCCTTTTCTCTGTTGAAGTTAGAGCCCCAGAATCTATTTTAAGAATAAACTTTTGAAAATAGATTCCACTTTAATCTGAGGAAGGAAACAGGAGATGAACCTTAGATTCTGATACACAGATCTCTTACACATAAATAGATGCAAATCCATAATGTATATACAAATGCACAGACATACACCCTTTCCAGTATTTCCATGTTCTCCTTTCTTTATGCTACAGAGGTTTATTAGAAGTGCTATGTTAGTTGATCTGAACAATCTTGCAGTAAACTAAGGAGACTGAACAAGGGGTGGAATTGAAAGGGTGTCAATTGGTTAACTGGACACTGATCTATTTGTATTTAACAAGCAACAAAAAAATCGTATTCCTTCCAAACTTGACTGCCTGGATATTATTTTTTTTTTCTGCTTTTCCCTTGTCTTTCCTTCCCAACCTTCTAAATCATCAGACTTCGGACACAGCCAGCCGCAGGATCATAACTAGAATGGATTCCTTCTCTCACAAAATGCAAGGGCCACCTTTCTTAGTTGTGCCTTGCTTATAGGGACAGGAAGGACATAATCTGGAACCTGGAAAAAATTCTCCCCTTTCCCCATCTGTTAAGATTAGCAGGAATGTGAGGAGAGGAGAAGGGGTTACATTAATCCAGACTGTGGGACAATGTTTATCTACTAGCATTACTTGAGTAACCTTTCTCAAAGCTATTTTGGTCAGCGAGCAGTGGTAGCACTGCTATTTCTCTTGCTTTCTCCGGAGGGACACAGGAGAGCGATCTGCGATTATGTGACTGACCTGTGTATGGAGGTAAGTAGATGACATTTGATGGTTTGTGACAGGCACAGTTCAGGCAGCAAAATGGCCTTTTCCCAACGTGACAGCATGCCTTCCACTGCATGATTAGGGCATTTTAGCAGTTGGGGATTATCCTGACATTTAAAAAATCACTTTTTTTTTTTGTGTTTAATTCTGTAATTGTGACAACAATTGCCCCCTTGCTCCTACTTTAATAATCCCCCTTGGTCTTCAGCCGGATGAAACTAAGGAATAGGAAAGATTACATGACAAGGTCAGATGTTTATGATTTTCCTTGCCATGAGTCATATCTTCATCTTTATAAACACACATTTCTCACTAAATTCATCACTCTCAAAGAGAATAAAACCCTGACCACCAGGCAATATGCTGCTTTTCCCTGTTCCTAAAATACTGTAAACAGAATGGGCTCAGTCTTGCTGCCATGGTCAGCTGGAGCCAAGGGGAAGAAGGTCCAGGAACATTTCCAGTGTACTTGCTGAGCCAGCCATTGAGAAGCCAGCATGCTCTTTCCATGCTCTGGAAGAGAGTAACTTGAATTGCTGCTAAAATATGAAGTAAATATGATTTTTGGCTCTATTTATCTTCCCTGCTTTTCTACAGATTTCCACATGACAAGATTTCTATAGGTCTCAATGGCTGAATGGACTCAAGCACATGTGTTTTGCTTAATCAGCAGTCAGGGTGACGCGGAGACAATCCACACACAGCCCCTGAGAGCTCAGAGCCCCCAGCAGCAGGCTTGCATTTGACAAGTGAGTTTGAATTTACTTCTTCCTGCAGCTGTTGAGGAGATTTTAGTCCCTGAGTTTATCACGCTACTCCTGAGTCCAGAATTCACACAGAGTTTAAAAATCAGTGAATTAATTTAGCGTCTTGCAAAAAATACCTAAGGAAAGACAGGGAACATTTGGAGGGAGAAGTAAAGTAAAATATAGCTCTGCCCTCGATCTGCTGTATGAGCTTGGGCGAGTTATTTCACCCTCAGTCTCTGTTTCTCTTTTATCTTTCTTGTCTATTCAAGTACAGACCTCCTTAAGACAAAAATTTTCTTTATCTACGATGATCACGGTGCGTTGCACAACAATGTTTTGTGCAAACAAAGTCTTGTGCAACAAAGTCCCTACATATATATTCTATGTTTAGTGATATAAATGAAATAATTAACTTACCACGCCTCTAACATAGTTAGCTTTGTGTCTGGTTACAGAAAATTGTAAATTGAGTCAATAAAGGCTTTGTTACTTCAAAATCACTAATGATTATGGATAAAATGGCTAACTGTTATGTGCTATCTATTCTTAGATGAGGCTCTCAAGGGAAAATAGGTGATTCTCCCCACTGCCCAATAGGCTTTTTAGGTAACATCAAAAGTAATGAGTTTTGTTATAAGCAAGCATAGTTACATTTGAATAGTTTTAATGGATCTATAACACACTGAAATTAAAGAGGCTACCCAGGAAGTGACACTCACTATGAGCCAGGACACTCCAGGGCACACCTCCTCTAGGCAAAGGATAAAGGTGTATAAATTTATGAGCTGTGCCAAGTGAGCTAGCTCTGGAAACAGAAGAGAAATAACCAAGTAACTGTGTCTCTATGCCCTGGTTAATTAGCATTGCCAACAGACCAAAGTAATTAACTTATGTGCTGTGATGAATTAATGCTGTCCTGTTTGCAGGGTCCAATTGGATATCTCTGCCAAGCACTGTCTAATATTATGTAAATGTTCCAGCTAGTCCAGCAGGATGCACAGCATAGACGCATCCAGAATCACGCTCTGAAGACTGATCAGTCTTGTCTTTGAATCACAAGCCATTTGTCTGTGTAGTTCAGGAAGAAAAATGTTCACCAACTGCTACATTACCCAGATGTTTAAATACATTACAGGACTTTCCAAACTTCCTTTGAATCATCAGGCATGAGAAAGTGCCAAAAGCTGAATAACAGGTGAGACACAGTGAAGTTGTACTTGTTTCAAAAAGACTTAGGTAATGATTTTGGAGGTAGAAATGCTCTAAACTGCTCAGATTTCAAACATAACTGCTCTTGGAATTGTAATGAAAGATAATCTCATAAGAGAAATCAGGCAGAAAAGACACAATCACTTTTTCCCACCAGCGGGCTGACCATGTTGAGCAAGGACAGTGATCTAGAAGACTCTGATGTTGATAAATTAGACCTGACAGCACACTGCATGGAGTATGGAATATCATGTGGAGTATGTGTATTGGAGTTGGCTTGTCAAAAGCTGAATAAGAAAGAACAAAGGATCTCAGGATTTCACTATGCTTTGGAAAGTATAAGTCTCACTAAACGTAAACATCTATAGTGGAAAGTTCTACATCTGAGATAGTCACTGTCGACTCAGTGAAGAAATCAACTTTCTAAGAAGAATAAAGCCAGTGCAAAAGAAGCTATTGAAACCAGTTCACGTGACTTGCTATGGACATGCTTATTTTAATTTCCCTTGGATTAGAGAAAGTAGGTCAAAATGATTAATTTATGTGAATACTTCTGTTTACACTGTCAATGTTTAAGATTAGGTCAGATGAATCCTATTGTCTGAATTATTCTCATCTGATTTTCATGAATCTATACTGCTAAATATAACAGTGATAAATATGAGCAAAGAATAAGATTTACGTCTTATTAGATGACAATAAATACTCCTGGTCACACCTTATTTTTCCTAAGGGAAAAAATGTATGTGGATATAAAGGTGTATGGAAGAAGATACCCATGTTGCATGTATAGAACATGGCACATAGCACTTCCTAAAACACACAAAAGAGGGTGGAGCAGGACTTCACAGGGCTGAGATTCCCAACAGTATTCCCACAGCTGCTCATACAAAGCCACCTCAACAGTCCATTAGCTCATTAAGAACCAGCTCAAGTACTCTGCAACAGACACATATTCAAGGGTATCCAGTTAATTTGAAGATACTGTCATTAGGAATACACTCACACTCATCCTCTGCTGTCAACAGAAAGGAAATTGTACCTTCCCAGGTCACTTCAGAGAATCTGAGACATGAGCGCCTACTGGAAGAGTCTGTCTCCCTCCACTGACTGTGCCAGGTGTGCAGGTCTTTGTTATGAAAATTCCCTTCCCTACCATATCAATCAATCTTTTATAGTATGAAAATGTATTAACTTTGTTAATATATATTAGTTCACATTATAGACTGTAATGTAATGAGGTAGTGTGACTTTACTGGAGACTTTCGTATTGTTCATGCTTAAGTAAAAGAAACTAAAGGACAGACCAGCCCTGGAAATAAAGACTTTGCTTCTTGGAAGCTTAGAGCTGTCCATGAAGGATAAAGGATGTCCCTGGACAACAAAGATAACACCAGCATCCTCGCCCCTCTAAGAGGTCTTTGAAACCCTCCCAGCATTGTCTGGCATCACAGATAAGTAACTATAGCAAGACTGAATTCAGTGACGTCTGGATCAATAGACAAGAGGCAAGAATGCTGCAGAAATATAGTCGCTTTGCAAAGTTTTACTGTGATTCGTAATCATTGCTGTGGGTGTTAGTGATTAGTCAAATCGTGTTGTACCTGAATGTTTGAACAGTGTAAGAACCCTCTGTAAAACTACATTTGGGGTGCCTAAGTTTGGCTGGGATACCTCATACGCATGAATAGTTATTTACCCTTGTAATTCTATACTTTGCATCCTAGCTTCTCTCCTCAGTCAGCACGGGCCAGTCGCAAATTTTTGTAACATCTCACTTTAGTGTCCTACTAACTCAGATAAGATGAATTTGGACCAACAAGAGTAGGGGATTTGCTAAAGCACAAACAGTAAAATCACTATGTAATCTAAATGAGAACAAAAATTACCTAGGTAAAACACTAGTGTTTGCACTACAAGGCCATCTACCTTCCTATTATAAGTCTTTTGATTATGCAATGTTATCAGTCATAATTAGTTTTATTATCAAGATTAACAAGCCTTGTACACATGTGTAAGGAAATATCTTAAAATCTTTTAATGAACTGAGCTCAGATTTGTATGAACAGAATTAGATTGCTCAGTAGTAACAAGGTATACAGGTTTTTTAATAGTGAGCTGAAATCAGCAGCATCAGGAAAGAAAAATGACTGAATCTGACCATGGGTTCCTAATGATTCAAAAAGATATGGAGAACTTTTTCTTTCCACAGTATTAATGATATTTTGGCCGAATACCCTTCAGAGTCAGGATATTTTTAAATTCTTCAGTGTTCAGTGATAAAATAACATAAAAAAACCCCCACAACATAAACCCAGAAATGGCTGTTTCCCCCTGAACATAGTTAATAAATTGTGTGCCATCCTCTTTGACTTTAAACATAAAGTAAAATACTCTGAAAAGGCTCCACCTTGTACAAAACAGAGACACCTGAATATTAAGGTACTCAACACACCGCCACCATCCTTCATGTTGCATCCTGATTCTCTGCTGGATATTAAATAGAGTTAAAAAGTCTTAATTTTAGACTTAAAATTACCCACGCCTACCTGAAAAACTACTTTTCTCTCTGCAAGCACTGAAGAAGAATCACCAAAACTCAAAAACTTAATGGGCTGCGGGGCTGACAGTGGAAATAGAGACATACCCAGGCAATACTTATTTCATCAGTGTTCCTGATGCTGTCAGAAAAAGGAACGTAATACCTTTGATGGTTAATAACTTTAGCCCTCCAGAAGGGCTAAGTAAAGTGCTGAGTGGGGCACAATCAAGGCAACTGATGGGAAACATCTGGTAGAAAGCTTTAGGTGGAATAGACCACCTGACTCTGGTCCATACACTGTGATATTCCAGGAGCAAAAATCACTTGGCAGATTTCTGTGTTTACAACTTAAGGTCATACTACTTCTCACAGCTTGTCCAAAGTGAGAGCAGGCAACAGTTCAGACGCAGTTTGATGTATGTTTTCAGCTGAAATGAGCCAGAGCAGCCATCAGAAGCAGTCCTGCACTGCTCTCACTCCAGCTGCTTATTTGTGGCCCCCTTCCACTCTTGATCTTGTGTTGGCACACATATTTGAGTGCTCTGCAATGGGAAATGACCAGGAAACTGATCAGATTGAAAAATTACCTGTCCACCAAAAAAATGTTAATTTTCTCTCTTCTATAACTCAGTGCTTAAAGTGCCCCAGCCTTGTCTATTCTGCAATCACTTCCTTTCCAGTGTAGAGGTAAGATATGTTATGATTTCTTTTTTCCTTAAGACACATATAAACTTAGAAAGAGGGACTGAAGCTCAAGGTGACATTGCCCTGATCGTATTATTTGCTATGTTGCTTGTTGTGTTGCAGCATTATTGTTATTGTTAAGCCTTAACATGTCAGATATTTGTTCCTTCACCTTTCAGTATACTATTTGATTTCTTACGCAGTGCTTTTCCCTCTCTGAAAAGCAAATCCGGGAATGAGAAACATTGATTATTTGCGTATCTCTGGTCTCAACTTCAAATTAGCTGCCAGGCTTTGCATAACAAGACACAAATTATTCATGCGAGAAAACCAAGAAGTGATTTATTATCATGTCTGATTTCCAGTGAAGAATTTTCCTCAGACCACCCAGCAAGGAGGCTTTCCTATTTTAAATAAGATAAATTACAATTGACATTGGAATTCAAAACATTACTCCAACCTTTCTGGATCTTTCAGTCATACAGAAACTAAGACCATGAATTACATTGACATCAAATTCATTCACAGTGTTTCTAAGCCCAGCTTGAAAAGTCTGAGATCTTTTGCACCGACTCAGCCCTGTCTCCCTCCTACTGCACCACTAGAGCACTTTGATTTCCTTGGGAAGACGCTACTGGTCTTTGCCCCCACCTTACAGAGATGGTGGCTGTAGGGGGTTGTGAGCTATCTATAGGAGGCAACTTTTTGCCCGCTCTGTAGAAATAAATAACGCAGGAAAGGTTATGCTTTGGAATACGCACTCGTCAAAGGATAATGAACCTTTCCCTTCCCTTGCAAACTGCACAGCTTAACCAGACCTTGGGCTGACATGTAGGAAGGAATACCGTTGTTTTCACCATATCTTCCCTGTGGCAAACAGAAAGAACAATTTTTAATTCAGACCTGCAGAATGTGTAAATTCAGGGAGAATATGATAATTAACTGCTTATATAAGGCAAGAAATTGATGAAATAACTAAGTTTTTAAATTAAACATTTAAGGGGAGGGAGATGTCAACAGACTGTTGCTTTGGGGATACGGGAGTTAAGGTCAGTTATGCTAAATGGTAGGCAGCAATCTTTAAAACAAGTCAAGACAGATAAACTCTTGAATGTCCAGCCCTGTGAGACAGATTTCTCTCAAGGTACATCCCTCCTCAATAGCCCCATCTCCTCCATCTGTCTTATCATTGGCACCACGGACCTTCTCACCTTGCTTCTTGAGAAGCACCTGTAGCAAGATGGGTTTGATCATGTTTATCCTCACTTAGAGCCTCCTTCATCTCTTCCTGTGGATCTGTTGGATAGCTTTCTGGCTGCCAAACTGGTGTTCTCAATACTTTGAAGAACAGTAGAAAAGCAATGGTTGCAGCTGTCAGCACTTGAAAAGACTGCTCTGAGTTTAGGTATACCCATGAAAAAGGAAGGGATGTAAGTTAAGGCATACAAAGTTTGGTGGCTTTGGAGTTTAATTCCTTTAATTCATGCTGCCATCTCAGACAGCACTTTTGGTGTCTTAATTAAAAAAAATACTTAAAAATCTTAATCATGCTTAAGAAAAGAAAGTTCATTTCCAGGAATTAGTCATTGAGTTTCTAGATTTGAAATCACAAGTGCTCAAACCTGAGTCAGAATTTATGTTTACTAAAATAAAAACCTATACATGAGTGACTGCTATGTGAGCACCTAAGTGTCCATTTGATATTTTAAATCTCTTCAAAGCTTTAGAGCAGGATGAGGATGATGGGACTGTCACAGACTTCTCTGCTATGTTGAAAAAAAAAAAGAAAAAAGAAAAAAGAGGCTCATTCATTAATCAACCTTTGCCCTAATGACCTAATGGAGCCCTAAAATGAATGGGAATTTTACTGTAATGAAAGGTGGATGTAACCTGTAGCTTCTCTTATAGTCGAGTCTGGATGTAGCTTTAAGATGTTGTATAAAATGGCTTTAAAATTGGTCTAATAGTATTAGACCATCTTCTTGCTGGATATACCTATTATTTCTCTCCCTTTTTCTGCTCTTACCCCTTTGGCAGTCTTGTTTTTTATAGATTGTAATATCTTCCAAGCAGTTGCTCTGCCCTTACTTGTATCTGCTTGCATAGTAGGTGGCAGATTTTATGCAATATCATAACCCAAGCAATAGAAAATAATAATATCTGGAATGATGACTGCATTTCAATTAGGTTGTGAATGTGTTTGAAATCCTTAATGTGACAATATATTATATACACGAAAAAATAGTACGTGTCACGCTTTTTTGGGATCCATAGACAAAAAGACACCTAGGCTTTGACATAGATTCCCACTCAAATCTGCAAGAGGAAGCACCTAAGCAGAATCAAGGAGATTAAATAACTTTGGTGATTCGAAGCTGCAGGGACTGACAGATAAGCATATGGCTCAAGGCCTCGTTAAACTATAAATTGTACAAGTGTAAGATGAAGACTGATTCCTATCCCCAAGTGCTTGCATGCACAGAACAGTAAGACAAGGAGTAAAACAAGATCTAGTCTGCACCACAATGGCCTGTCTCAGGTGACACTGGTTTCAAATCCATTTTAGAATGACAGAGACACAATCCTTGCTTGTAAGACATTGTTTAATCTGGAGTTTCCATGTGTGGGCATCCCCATTCACAGGCTTTTTTTGCCTTTTGTGCAGAATTTTTCTACACATGAGAAAAAGCTAGCATGAAAAGGAAGAATGAACTGATGGGGGTATTAAAACCCCAAATGGGCGAGTGAAGGTTGTGAATATTTTCAAACAGCAGCCATAAAACTTCACTGAGTTCTGGCCCCTCTGTGCTACTTCCATCTCACATTAAATCTGGTGCTTTGTTTTCAATTTAGAAATGTTTACAGTTAGTAAGGAACAACATTTAGTTGGCATGGTGAGACTGCAAAAAGTCACTCGCTTCCTTTCACATGTTTTCTGGAGTGGAGTTTCTAGTGCTTCCCTGGACTTGTAGTGGTAATTTGAAGGGGAGAGTTTGGAGGAAGGAACTGGAGGAGACTTGGACTACCTCTCTTCAGAGCCAAGAACCAACTGCACTGCCAAAAATGACACAGAGTCTTGCAAAACAACTTATCTAAATTCTCAAATGTAAGTTGATATGAATGGCCTTTCTTTAAGCACTAGCTTAGGTGCTCCCTTTAAAGTTATCAGTGGAAGAGAGGTTATAACCACTGTTTAACTTGTGTGCTCTGAGTTCCCCTCCCCAGCTGTCTGCTTCTTTCTTCTGAATATTTTAGTCCAGGCTTTAAACTCAGCATCTCAGCCCACCACTGAAAGCTTTACCTGGTAATACAGTTTTATAGACTTGAATGAAACCACTAAATTCATTTAACTGTTAAAAGTTAAGCCAGTGCAGAAATGATGGCAGAACTAGGGGAATGGTTTTTTACTTCATGCTTTCAAGGATCACCGTTTTCCTACAAAGTGTAAGCATAGCTTAGGAAAGTTACACGTTTGAAAAATGCTTGAAATATTTTATACGTTAGCAGCAATATTTATAATTGAGCCACTGAATGACCTCGAGTGAGTAACCAAATAGAGAGGCCAGGACAATCACAGTGCCAATTTCAGGGATAACACATGCGAACATGTCCTCATAAAAAGCAGTGATGTTGCTGTGTTTAATTACTTAATTTCAAGAAGTTAGTTAAGAAGTTATAAAAAATATGGATGGCAAGTAGATCATTGTTCTTTTCAGCTCCACAGGGGGCCACCGTGAACATCTGCAAGACACTACCTCCTACCAGGCAGAACAAGGCAGGTAACGATGAGAACACACATGAGAATAATTATACCAAACACAATTTCAGAAACACAACCAGGGAAAATACCAGAAGGCTTCATAGACCTGAAGTGTGAGATTCCAGTGTCCATGAGGAAATCTGCAGAGTTGCCGTGCAGTTTATGGAGTTATATGTCAGTTTTGCAAATAAGCTAGCGTAGAATTTGGCCCAAAGACTGTCCTGTGAAAGGTGTAGGTGATGAAGGGGATATCTGGCAAGAATTCCAGAGTGAGATACTACAAGTACGCACTCTCTGAGGAAGGGTTATTGTCCTTTTTTGGAGAAAGAAAACACTGGAAAATTTTCTGACAGCCTGTGTTAAAAGCTGCGTAATAGTTTTTGAAACCCTTCATTCTTCCATTGAAGGCCTGCTTCCCCATTGCTTTGCAAAGTCATTCACAGCTTAGGCTGGACGTGTAACGTAACCATAACTTCAATTTATTGCTGAATTACAGTAAGTACAGTGCAATACCGAAACAGTTCAGGCAACTGGTTTGAGCACAGTTAAGCAGGATACTATCAGAAAGCTGTTGACAGCACTGTTGACAGCTGATGCTTTTTGATGAAGTCTCTGTGATATGAATGCCTCAACCTACTACCTAAACGAGAAGTACTGTCACAGTGTCAATGTAACCCAACACAGGCAACTTCTGTGCATCACTGAGGGTCAGCAGCTGTCACGAACTTTCAGAAGAGACCCAATGCACCTGGCAGAAGACTTTGAAGTTCACGTAACATATTTGAGAACTTCTCTGTCTCACCCTGATGCCCTTTCCACACTCCCACATCCCTTCCCCGGAATGATAACTGCTGGGAAAAATCAACGACTGGACACACAAAAGCAGATAATGCTGCATTAAAGAAAATTAATTAGGATGGTATGTTAGCAGCAGTGTCTAGGAGAGTAATCTTGCATTAAGAGACTGCTGCCCCCTGACTACAAGTAAGCTGACTTGTCTAATAGCTCTTCTGTAAACTGATACTGTAAGCAGAACTGCCTTGGAATTCCCAGTTACATCTCCATAATCAGAAAATTTTGACCAGCTGAAACTAGGTATTTCCCTTGGGAATATAAGTACCAGTGTGAAAAATGGACATGATTTCTTGTCAAAATGTAAGTCCCTCCAGAATTTTAAAACAAGTCTGAAAAGTAAGGGTCTTGCACATGGCTGTATATGAGGCTGAGATAGAAATGGGAATAACATGGCTGAGAAAGCAAAGGTTTCTCCTACTTCTCTTGTATTCTCTGGTGGATGCTCTCTGTACTGATTCTTAGAAGAACACACCTGAGACTGTCTCAGTCTCTGGCTTCTGTTCAAAAGCTTCAGGATGTTTTCCACGGTGTCGAAGGACCCTTTTTGAAACACCAAAACACTCCTTGGATAAGAAAGACTGTTGTCCACTTACCCTACATAATAATATCCTCTCCCAGGAGTCTGAAGAGTCGGTGTAATGAAGACTGAATATACTTGGCCACTGGTACACCACTTTTCAAGCACAGGCTTGAGGCTATGTTTGAGTCTAAACTTGTCCTGTATCTTCAGTACACAGAGATAGAGGTAGATACTCAGCCATGAGCCAGGAGTTACCTGCCAGGCCCAGTGGAGCAGAATCCTTGGACATAAACTACCCTTTACCCTGCCCATGTTGTAAACAGTTTGCTGCCATGTGTTTCATCTGCCTTTGTAGTGATTTTGTGAGACTGTGCAGCTCTTTAGGCAAAAACATTGTCATAGCCTACAGCAAGGATGGCCGGAATTTTTCTACCATCTAATTTGTGCTACCTTATAATAAATGTGGATGCAGCAGCTGTATCACGCTCTGTGCCATAACCAGTTATTCTAGTGTGATTGGGTGGTAATAGGGCCATAGAAGTATGTAATATAGTGTAACTCTTTAACACGAAATAGATCTCAGAATATGCATTATAAAGATTGGTTCTCCCTTTGCGTTTTTTAAGCTCATAAAAAGAGGCTTGATTTTCAAAATGGTTGATAAACTTTATCTCCAAATTATTAATTCCAAGTTTCTTAGAATTTTAGAGAACATCAAAGTACACCACACATTAATCTTCTAAGTATCACATGGGATATGGAAAGTGACTTTTCTGCTCACCTCTAAGATGAAAATGCTGAAATGAACCTATTTCTCCCTTTTTTAAGTCCCGTCCTGGTCTCCTGATTGCCACTCTCCTGTACATAAAAATCTAAGATCAAAGATTATTTGACAACTAGGCATGTGTTTTTGTGTTTGATAGACTCTGATAGATTATTTTTCAACTACAGGCAAGATCACTTTCATTTGTCTGTGAAATTTTGATCATATGAGAAGAGAGAATTGGCGTTATTACACAATACTCCCACTTCTTACTGTGACTGATGGGAAAAATGAATTAAAATCTCCAGAACAATCTTCCCTTTGTAAACTTGTTTCTTGTGTTCTGATTAACACATTAGTACTAATTAAATACGCAACTCAGCATAATGCATGGGGAATTAGCAGAATAATTAAAAAATACACTGAAAATATATCTCACTGTGTGTAGATACCAGTTTAACATACAAGTTCAACATTTTCACAAATTTTAAGAATATTGCATTTGCAAAATTAAAGCTTCATATGCAGCAAACCTGGTTTGTTTGAACAAATGCATTTTGCACATATGTTAAGGAAAGAATTGTACTGAAGACATATGACACGCTACAGAGAATAAAGCAATCATTCATAAAAATCCACTTAGAATAACAACATGTATAATGGCTCCTAATTTATTCCAAGAGAATTTGAACCATATGGCCCATATTACTATATTAATGTACTGTATCTGTAAAACATACTTGCTTTAGTGTCTGTTATATATGTAGCATATACTAGAGGAAATATCTTTAAGCAGCAATGGACAGTCTCAAAAAACACTGAAATTGGCAAAATCATTAAAAAAATACCGTGGCCTTAAACTAAAGGTAACTATGTGGCCCAAAATGGGAACTGCCTGAAAATGTCTTTTAACGATGCTGGAAACTTAGATCTGCATCTGAACTTTAAAGCTCAGTTATTTCTCAGCTGCAGGACGTGAAACACCTCACACTGCATCTACAAAGTATCTGAGAATGGCAAGTAACGTAGACCAGATTAATGAGTTCTGGTGATTTAAGATGAGGCAATTTAATAAATTACCATCCCCAGCTGTCTTCCCTGCCCTTCTGCCTGAAATTACTGCCCCTAACAGAATTGGCAAAATAGGTGATATGTGTGCTTCTCAACAAAAAACCATTCTTGTCAGATGGTGTTCTCTCAAAGTGCTATCAGTTTCAATTTTTGCTCATGGTACCTTTTGGATATTATAGCATCTGAAAGCCTGGCTTCATCTTCCCTTTTGCATTTAGAAGTGGAGGCTATCAGAGGGAGGAATGTGCGTCACCAGTTCTAGTTGTGGAGAAAAGCTGTTTTACTCATGAAAAATAGGTTGCAGAGGAAGTGAATGCAAATATGATAATTGGGAATCGCCTCATAAATCTTAGCCTAGTTAGACTGTCACCATCTTCATGTGGATCCATCCTACCAGCAAACCATACTGCAATGTCTGGAGTGTATTGATTACCTAGAGCAGGCGATGTGCCATAATATGGTTTTCCTGGGCTTAAAAGGCTCCGCTCATTTT
This sequence comes from Stercorarius parasiticus, assembly GCA_013396915.1. NCBI lineage: Eukaryota > Metazoa > Chordata > Aves > Charadriiformes > Stercorariidae > Stercorarius > Stercorarius parasiticus. Next base: position 408,191 of record VWZL01004713.1, read on the forward strand.
AAAAACCCTGCGCATCACAAGCTTGTTCAAGGAAACCACTTTGAGAGCTGGAACTTCCCCTTTGGTGCTTATTTAATAGACAACTAAATTCAAGGGCATGATCGTTAGGTGTTGAGTGGGCCGGTGGCTTCCTGGCAACTGGGAGCAGTGGGGGCTCCCTGGGGTCGCGGGACAGGACCTGGCAGACAGGACCAGTCCCTCCTCCCCAGCCATAGAGCAGTGCAGGTCAGGGGCAGCCCCAGCCTGGCCACTGACATAGGGACAGGGATGGGCCAAGGCCCATGGGTGGGGCTAGCCCAGTAGGGCCCATAGCCAGGCTGTGGGGAGCTGGAGACCAACATCCTATGGCGTCACTGGGGCAGGGGCTGACAGGCCATGGCAGGTCCTGGGCCATGGGCAGGGTGGGGAGAGCCCCAGGGAGGCTGGGCAGAGCTGCTAAAGCCTAGTAGGACCCTCAGAGCCCTGACAGTGATCCTGGCAGACCATGGCCATTTAACTTTCTTTAAGGTTCAGCTTTAAATTTCCTTGGCAGTTAAAGAATTATTTCCATACATATCTGGGAGCAGCACAGACCAGGAAGCTTTCCCAGTCAAGCTTGTCTGAGACTTTAGATGACTTGGGAAAGAAAGCCAGAATTCTGATGGGGGTCTTTCATGGCTTTGACAGGGGCCAAGCTCTTCGCTGTGACCTGCACAGGCCAAGCAAACGATGCATGGTTGGACTCCAGCCCACAGCACGGCAATCTCATTCAAAATCAAACCTGAGAAAGACATACCCTATTGCAAAAAAGGCAGAAGCTTAGAGCACTCACAAAGCAGGACATATCAGTGAGTTCTCAGTCTTCCTTGGTCTCATGACCCATTGCAGTGTTCAAAGCAGGAGGCTACAAAGCAGGTTGCATGTGGACACTGGGAGCTTCTTTGGAAGCTGTGACAAAATGCTAGAGTCCTGGGGCCAGAAGGATGGCAAAAAAAAAAAGAACATAATTCAGTAGCTCAGTTGTCAAACTACTCAACAGGGATTGGAGAGAGTGCGGTCTGATTCCCATTTCTCAGGCAGTTGAGGGATTTGGCATTCAGAAGACATTTGGATGTTTGCTGTGCACTGTCAGAGTGACTGGAGTGCTTGAGCTCGAGAGTGCATGGCACCCAGCAGAGGGGCCTTCCTAATAATCCTTCTGAGAGGAAGCATTGCAGCCAAATGTAGATAATCTGAGTCCTCTGGATCCACGCATGGAAGCATGGATTCACTCCACTGCACACTGGGCACTGTAGTGAGGAAATCATGGACAGGAACTTAGCTGTCCTCAGGGGTCATTCAAATGTTCAGTCAGATGAAACCTATCTCGGTTGGTTGACAACAAAAAGCAGTAAGATAAATAGGCTTCTAAATTAGGAGCTTCAGCTTGCTACCCAAAATTAAGATGAATCTGAATCCAAATCCTGAGATACTGAAATGCTTAAATTAGAAGTTCTTAATAAGGTGCTCTGATCTCACCCTTAGACTTTCAATACCTCTGTTTTTCACCTGTAAAATAGGGATAACGCTATACTGTCTTGCAAAAAAATGTTGAAGTAAATTCAAGGCTACGAGGAGCAAGGATTGTAGCATTAGCTTCCTCACCTAAATAAGAGAAGTGAGCAGAGTTCTGCAGAAGATGAGAGTCAAACACTTCTAAGAAAGAAAAAAATAAAGCTGAAAGGAAAGCCTTGAGATGAACACTGGTTTCTTATTGATAATCTCTTTGTTAAAAAAGAGAGACTACAACAAGAACAGAAAGTTTTGATTTTTCTCAGTTTATGATCTATGTTCCAGGGGAAGCTGAGAAACACATCTGTTCATTCTCAATTTTAAGCAGGAAGCTTTAACTCAGAGTTTTGGAGATACGCATTTTTAACACTTACATGATGACTGCAGCATTATGTTTTGGGCCTTTTTATGTCAAACTGTGTTCATTGATGCTGGTGCTCATTTTTATACACGAGTTTCACTCTTCCCTCCCTCTCTTTGAACAACAGGTGACTTTGCTTAATGTTTCTTCAATATACAATTACAAATTACTCATGATCAACTGACTAATTTTAAATGACACACAGTATCCATAGATGTGTTCTCACAGCTTTACAGCTACAGAACATCCAACTCCAAAAACCAAGAAACCTTGCTGAGGAGGACTGAATTTAATTATAAGTTCATAAGCACGTCTCACACCTTTTTACAAGTTAAAGCCTTCACCACTTCTCCTCTGACTTGTTACATGGCGATGAATTTCTGGTCTGTAACAGAGCCTTTCCAGGGGTAATTAGGTTCCACTCACTTGGACTGAATTATAGAATAAAATCCCAAGGAAGCTATCAGGCAGAATGTAATAGCAATAGAGAGTACTTGTGCATTTAAAGATTTGTATGTGGCTTCGTATTTTACAGAATGAAAATTTGAATAATGAGAAGCTGAACATGCAGCGGTTCTCCTGAGTTGTGATTTACACTTACAGAGATAGTCTTTGGGTCTTGTGAAAATATGTCTTCAAGCAAGTAATTTGGAACTTTTTTTTTTCAATTTTAGTAAAAGAATCTGTGATTTTGAATCTCTAGAAAATGTAGTCTTTTTTGGGATTTAATAGACTTGCGGTCAACATGCGATCAGTCTTACTTCTGATGTTGGTCTTTATAGATAAATGTGCATTAATGAAAACTAATAAATTTGAACTTTTAAAATAGAAAGCCAAGAAGTAGAAGAGTCTTCATTAGAAGAGTCTTGAGATGTTTCCCATTGCCTAGAGATACATATTAGTACTTCCTCGGAGTTATATCCTAAGCCAGCAAAGTCACCAGAAACTTTGTCAGTGGTGGCAGTGGATATGCATTCTTGTGGAACTCCAGAATCCAGATCTGAAAAAAGAGGAAGAACTAGACAGGTTAATAACCTGATGCAATATCACAGTTTCTGTATTCCTGCTTCTTCTGTATACCATTAAGCCTTTGTCACAGTTACCATAAACATGGGCAGAGGGCCATGTTAGGAACTTAAACTGTAACATTTAATGCTTGTTAACTCAAGTTTATGTTGATGATAAGGAGAGACCTAACAGGTAGGAAAGTTATGATGTCATATATTTTTTACAGAACTATTTTTATAAGGGAAGAGTTACAGGAAAATATATATCCCTATGGAATGTATCTATTCTTTTACAAGAGGCATACTGTATAGCTGACTCTTTCAGCCTTCTTTCCACATTCCTTCTTATCATAAGCCTGAACAGGGTGTGACCATATTTACATGCCCTATATTGAATAGTCTACTGCTATCATTCGCACCCATATTGACAAAAAATATTATCATTATTCACTGTAAGTTTGAAGTCTTCACTAGCTTCTTTGTAAGTTTTTGTCTCGCTAGTTTGTATGGTCAGTATTTATCTAACTTGACTTTTATTATCAATACATGAGATGTCTAGTAGTTATCTGTTGTCTCCACTTCCTCTACACTCAATGAAACGAGAAGATATCTCAAAGAGGCAACTATATATATTTATCTTAGATACATGTTATAGAATCGGATGGACACTAGAGAAGTTTGTCTTTCTCTGCTCATGATAGCCTGTACGAGTCGAGGTAAGCAATATGAATTTTTGCCCATTTTCAGATCCTAAATTCCAAGCCTGAACTGACCATAGAAAGAGGTCACCTTTACAGCTAGAGTAGTTTCGAAGTGTTTCTTATAAAATAATTAGAGTATATATATGCCAGGGAGACAATAGACTTCACAACAATTAATTTAGATGAAGTTTCCTTAATTTGATTTTTCAGTTTGGAAATTTTACTTGCAATTGAAGGGCAGGGCTATGACGTGAGACAATGTTCTTCTTGGGCCTTTTTAATTAAATTGCTCATTCTATAAAACACAAACACTTTACATAGAAATAAGTTAATCTAGTACACCTAATTAAGCATTATATATTGGAACCACGCATCGGTGATTTGAGTTATATCAATGGACCATTTCATTTATCGAGGCTGACAGCACAAGTTCTTAAATACAATGATAAATGACTTCCCTTCAAGGGAATGATACTTCACCTTGGCAGTTCGCTCTCTTTTTTAATGCTTTAGAGACAGCTAGAAGTGATCTGTTCATAAGCATCCTAAACATGCACTCTTCCATTTGGTTAGTTTCCGTAGTCTATCTCCCTCACTAAACTCTTCAGGGTTATCTGGAGGTGACCATACTTTCCCTCCCAGTCTAGTCTTTACAGTAAGAATTTATTCAGGAGCACATTTGTATAACCATTTGTATAACCATCGTGTCTCTTACCAAGTAATTTTGAAGACAAAAAGCAACTCTTACTTTGTGGGACACACAGCTGCCTTTGTTTAATGTTGATGAGTGCACATCTCAGGCTAGAGTGGAATTTATCTTACTCAGTAAATAGTGCTGAAGAAACATTTCTTTCCCCTCTTTCACTTTCTTTGATGACACGGAAGGATATAGTTCTGCCTGAACTTATTGAATTTACTGAAATAAAACAGAAACCTCATTGATAAAAGGCAAGGTATTGTAGCTCACTTAAAGGAACTTCTTTGGATTAAATTCAGAAAATAATGTCTTAATCATACTTTTCATTCAACTTCATCTTTTTTTCTTTTTTTCCCCTGTGCAGGATGCTTTCACTTTCCATGAAGGTGTTAAAGTTTTACAAAAGACCTAAATATAAAGCTACTATTCACAACTGGTGTTTGATGGAAGCTCTTTTTTTTTTTTTTTCTGAATGTTTTTATTTTCCTTTGTAGGCTGTACCTTTGGCCAGGCTATGTAATCTCAGATAACCAGATACAAGTCATTATACATTGTCTTACTGAGGAATAAACAAACTAAATGTCTGGTTTAGGAAAGACTTGGAAAAGCTGTTTACTGTTCTATTACAGTATTTAGGACCGCTATCTCTAAAATTGTTTTAGAAAATCCTCTGGCTTCTCTTATCATTAAAATTAGTTTTATCCTCTTGCAAATCAGATTCCTCTTATCTGGAGTTGTTCTATAATAAGAGTCCTCAATGCTCTCAAACTGATTGTGTGAATACGTGCCTGGCTTACTCAAGCCATCTGAACACTTGCCTAGTTTTAGCTGAAATGTCTTGGATGCCCCAGGTTGTCCGATCTACTTTCAGAAGGGCATGCATCTCCACTAAACCTTGCTTTACGTCCATTGTCCCTTGGCAGAGGTCTCAAAACCATTGGGCATCTCAAATGGCACAGATGATTATGTTCAGGCAACAGAACTGAGCCCTAAGTATTCTTCTTTCTGGAGGTTTACCTATGAAATATTTAGAAATACTGTCAAAAATTTAGTATTTTCTACACTGTGGACTGCAAACAAGGTCTGTGTTTGTGTCCTTTTTACTTTTGCCTGTTTGAGTTGTCTCTTGATGTGCTGAGACCCAGTAAGGTATTAATAAAAGAAAAAACTGTCCTCTGTAGTGTTGCATATGTTGTTGTTTGACAGTGAGACAAACACAATCTCCAAGAGACTATCAGTTTCTGGAAAAAACTAATCTTCATCCAGTTATTTCAGGAAAGAGCTTAATCAATCATTGAAACCACAGGTTCAGACATGGAACTTCCCAGTACTGAACTCAGATTTCTCTTACAGTATATGAAAGTCAGGCAGGATACTAAGTTTCATATATGGTTAGCAATAACCATAAGTTTTCTTGACTTCCTCGCATTTCGGTGGGAATAGAGAGCACAGAGAAATGGCACTCCTACGGTTGGTCCCACTGGAAGACGTAATAGGATGTATTACAATGTGAAACAGCTTTATTCTCATTTGCACACTGGGGTCCTGCTCCCCTGATTATTTAAAATGAACATGTATCCATTTTCACAACTGCACCATTTTGTGGTGAACCACTGCACTGGGTCTGGTTGGGATGGAGGTTTTTTTATAGCAAACCATATAGTGCTGTGCTTTTGATCAGTGACCAGAAGAGTGTCGATAGCACACCAGGTTTTAGCTATTGCTGAACAGTATTTGCACAGCGTCAAGGCCTTTTCTGTATCCCACACTGCCCCTCGATGAGTCGGCTGGGAGTAGGCAAGAGACTGGGAAGGGACACAGCTGGGGTAGCTGACCCAAACGGACCAAAGAGATATTCCATATCATATAACATCATGCTCAGCAATAAAACTTAGGGGGAAGGGAGGGAAGTTTTTCCAAAGTTGCCATTCCTCAGAGACTGGCTGGGCATCAGTCTGCTACTGGGAGGTGGTGAGTGATTGCCTTTGAGTCACTTGAGGGGTTTCTGTTTGTTTTGGCTTTCTTTTTTGGTTTTTGGTGGGTTTGTTTTCCTTCTTTTCTTTCCATTACTCATTGATCTGTCTCAGTCCACGAGTTTTTCTCACTTTGCCCTTCTGATTCTCTCTTTGGCACTTCAGGGCATGCTCTAGTGACAGAGATTGTAGGGGGTTTTTTTTGTGTGTGTATGGTTGGACTCGATGATCTCAAAGGTCCTTTCCAACCATGAAGATTCTATGATTCTACTCCATCTCACTGGGGAGAGGGAGAGAGCGACTGTGTAGGGGCTTAGCTGCTGGTCAGGGTCAACCCACTGCAGCCATGTACCTCCTTGTCAGGCTCGTCCATAGCTCTAGACACATTATGGAAACCAGCAAAGCCTCTGAGCCTGCTGCAGGAATTAAGCAAGCACATGCAACGTGAACACTCTCCTGTGCTAACAGTAGAGGCTGGAGGAACACTTGACATGCCTTGGTTCCTTCTCTCTGTATTTCTAAGTAGAATACAGAAAACAGAATATGGAAATGCATAGTTCCTTCTGCACAAGGCAGGAAAATCACCTGTATTGTTGTCAACAAAAAGTCCTGGAAGCTGTAGCTCAGAACTGTGTAGGAGATAAAGCATAGCTGGAAAGTATCTTAAAAGTCTAACCAGCTTCTAGAGTTGCTCCAAAAAGACTTTGTTATCTGTTTCAGCCCACAAAATAGCCTGGAATACAAGCACATAGAATTTAGAATTATCTTCAAATTTTTCTCCATGGCCTGTCTTCTGTCTGCAAAGTTTAAAATTTCTAGAATTATTTCAGCTTTCAGCAGAAACAAGTATGGAGGAGCTAAAGAAAATATTTATGCTCTGAGAACAGCAATGGAGTGAACTTGCCCCAGATGGACAGCGGGACCAGTGGCTCCAGGACTGGTGGTACTGATATAGTAGCCAAGATGATTAGCTCTGCTGAGGATTACATCAGGTCAGGAGCAGAGATGTGTTAATGGAGATATGCTGCCTACAAAACCTGGGCTGGGATTTCTTTGTGGCTCTGCTCTGCCCTACAAGGTCAGGAGTCTTGGAAATGTGCTCCACCAGATGCTGCAGGCATATTCTGTGTGCAGAAACACTGATGTATTCTTGCAGGCAACTTTGTAATAATTACCCCAAGGTCACGTAAATTTTGAAGTGCTGGAGGTTTTGTGCATTTTCTTTTAGTTTGTTGTAGTGCCTTCAGAAGGTGGGTGGGACTGTAATAAATACGGTATTCTGAAATGGAATGGGTGGGATACAGTTAAGGGACTACCTTAGTCTTGCAAGAATGAAGAGAAATGTGTACAGCACAACTCTGTGCATGCATGTTACAAAAAGTTCCTCTAAGGAAGAGGTAATAGATGATACCAAGTAGCCTGACCTCCTGAGAATAGTATTATACCCATACACACACATCCAAACATATACGCTGTATATGCATTACAGTTTGAAAGATCTTCTAAGACTTGTTATCTAAAATTAGACCATGGCTACCATGCACAATTGGCAAGTATCTGATGTGTGAAATCAGCCGTCTGCAAGATCTAAGAGAAAATGAAAGCTGAGACAAATTGAGCTCTGTTGGCCTCTCTAGTCTGATTAGTCCATGCTGTCACTTGAAGTGAAGCTGGATCTTTGGATGTCATTCTTCTGTTGTCTTACATGGTGACGTTAGATATTTCTGCTTGTTCCCATTAGTGCTTCCTTGGAGTCATAATTAATTTAGATTAGCAAAGACAATTTCCATTTGCTATGACAGTTCTCCAGCTCCCTCAGGCTTCTCAAATAATAATAAATTATCTAAATAAGAGGCATTACTTCACTTCTGCTCCAGTGTTTCACATTTTGAGGGTTCGTAAACCTATCCAGTAATGCGTGTTTAACAAACTGGAATTCAAATAGCCTGCTAGTCCTCACCCATATTTATAATGTGGCTTGACTTCAGTGGCTTTTTTTTTTCCCTTGCAGTGATGTGCCAATCCACTGATCATAACAAGTTATATTTGGAGACCCACACATGCTCTTGCTGAGGGGATTAAAAGGGTGAATTTATAGCTTCCCAGTTAGATGGAAGAATCCATTTTTCATACTTGTGTGCACACACAAATGATTAAGAGAAAAACCATGTTTTGTCCTCCTGACTACAGTCAAAATCAATGATTAGTGTCCCAAATCCATTCTGTCAAATGCTAAACTCATTTTATTTAGCATAATTGCTCCATCACTCATAGTTCATCCTACGTAGTTAATAAATGGGTCCTTGTCAGCAGAAAAGGTGATGGGAAAAATGCAGATTGTTGGTTGGAAATGTTTTGTTGATCTTGCATTTGGGGTTTAACCCAAGCACTTAAAAGATTTTTTTCTTATTTTTTCTTAGCTGTGCAAGACTGGAATCCCTGCATGCACAGATTCATTCATGTCACGCTCCACCACTGTTGGCTACTGTCAATAATTGCTACCATTTTATTTTCTGACAAACCCTCCATTTTAAGGACTGTGGTTTGGCAGCTCTGTGAAATAAGCTTGAGAGTCTTGCGCTCTCTTATCTCTCATTTCTGCAGAGATAACTGTCCACTTTCCCAGAACCCAAACTATTGCAGCAGCTGAAGTGATTAATCAGCTTGATGACAGTCTCTCAAGGAGCTAATGAGTGGAATAACCTCAGGGAACCAAGGATTTCCCTGCTCTGCAAAATGGATGTATGATTGTAGCATGAACAGCAGTCCTAGCTGTATCATACCTTCCATGGGTGACAACAGTTGTGATTACAGAGAGTGGAGATGTTTTGGTGTATTAGGCATCTTCTGCTTCATTTAACCTTGTTTCTCATCTCTTGTAATCTTTTCAGCCTCCTGTTCCCGGAATCGGGTGCATCAGCTCTTTGCAAATATATACAGCTGCATCAGAAGGTGTGCTCCACATCATCACTCCTGTTATTACCTCTCCTAGTTACAGTAAAGCATGAATAGACAATTATTTTCCTAAGACACAGTTGACACACTCTGCAGACAAAGCCTGTACTGACTTGCCTATGTCTTCTGATAGAATTATACGAATGCCCCAGTGTTTCAGATTTACACCTGAGGGGTATCCGGTTCCATTCAGCCAGCTCACAAGCTAGGTAAACTTGCAGCTGAGGTTCTCTGCAGTGAGTCTCCAGAGGGTCAGTCCTTCTGCCTCCAGCTGTGTGCACACATGGAAGGATGGAAAATATAAAAATATATATGTGTAATTACGGATGGAGGAAGAGAAGATGACAATACATATAAGGAAGTTTTAGTGCATGGTGGATGCATGGAATGTGATCCTTTTACGTGTGTAAATAGTGAGGGAAGCTTTATATGAATAGAGCTTGGCCTCCTCTGCAGCTTTTACTGTTTATCAAGCAGGACAGACAGACTCCTGTTTTAAATGGAGATGGAAGATTCAATGCTTTTTGTTTTAAGTCACGTAAAAAATGCTTGTCCACTCCATTCTTGTCCTTTTTCCCATCTTGCATCAAGTCATAGTATAGAGACAAAATCTCCATATGAGATGTGTTTATGTAGAATCATAGAAAGTGTTGCGTTGGAAGGGGATGACCTTTAAAGGTCATCTAGTCCAATGTAAGATGGATCGTGTACCACGGGATTTCAGACAGGGAGAGGCGCTCACTTTTTGCATGAGGTGCAACATCACAACTTTTTCCTGATACAGATCTTGACATCCGCCTCATAGGCTTGCCACATGGGAAAGTAAGTCTCTGCCATAGGGAAACTGAATTTATCGTAACATGAAGGCAGGACCTGAGTGCTAAAAGAGTAGTTTAAAACTCATTTAACTTCCTGCCCCATCCCAACCCTGCACAGCTGCATTAGTCCGTGTTTTCAGCTATTCAGACACTTCTGAAAAGTGTAGACCTTTGCACTGAAAAATGCCAGTGTTTCAACTCTAAAAGTTCAAATGTCATGAATTTGATTACAGATAAGACTGAAAAGCTTGAACTAGAAATAATGAGAAAATATTTGCAGTATTCTTTATCTGCCTTGCAGTTTTGGCACATTCAGAACACGCTTTTATCAACTCTCCCAAGGGTCGGAAGGAGGATCCAGCGAACTACAGGCCTGTCAGCCTGACCTCGATACCAAGAAAGATCATGGAGAGGATCATCTTGAGTGAGCTCTCATGGCACGTGCAGGGCAGCCAAGGGATGAGGGCCAGCCAGCATGGGTTTAGGAAAGGGAGGTCCTGCTTAACCAACCCAATCTCCTTCTATGATCATGTGATCCGCCTTCTGGACACGGGGAAGGCTGTGGACGTTGCCTATCTGGACTTTGGCAAGGCCTTTGACACCGTCCCCCACAGCATTCTCCTGGAGAAGCTGGCGAATCATGACATAGACAAGTGTACTCTTCGCTGGGTTAAAAACTGGCTGGATGGCCGTGCCCAGAGAGTTGTGATTAATGGGGTGAAATCCTCTTGGCAGCCGGTCACCAGCAGTGTCCCTCAGGGCTCAGTTTTGGGGCCAGTTTTAGTCAATATCTTTATCAATGATCTGGATGAGGG